>PVKU01011780.1:0-40681 GCA_004027475.1 Anoura caudifer | reverse complement strand
GTTTCTCAAGACTGGATGGGCAGAGGGGCCTCGGAGCGACAAGAGAACAGAAGAGAGTCATGTTCGATGCAATGTCATTGTTGAACAGTCCCACGCAGGCTGAAATTTAATTGTTATTGTCCCTATATTTGCTGGGATGAGTGTAGACAGCTTCCACGCTTCCAAAGTATATCTCGCATTAGAATCTGCGGGAAGCTTGTTAAAATGCAGGTTTTGATTCCGTGGGTACAGGTGGGAACTGAGAGCCTGCATTTCTAACAAGCTCCCAGGTGATGCTGAGGCTGTGGTCAGGAGACCCTGCTGCGAATGGTAAAGACCACCTCAGCTCGTTAAATCGGAGAGACCAATGCGGGCTCCTCATGCTGACCGTGGCGCGTCAGAGCTTCTGGAATGCATTTTTGAAACACATAAAATAATAAAAATTTCCGAGTGACAGGAATACCATACCTGAAAGTGACAGAACCACCTTTGAAAATCTGAAGTGATTCTCCGATGTAGAAACATTTGTGCACCAAGAGGTGTCAGAGAAAGGTCTGAAAATTCTTTGTAGACCTGGGGTTGTGGGTGTCACGTTAAAGGCACAAGTAAATCTGTCCCAGTTTTTTGTCCCTGACCCTGGGGCACGTGGGCTTGAACCCTTGAGACCTGGTCCCCCGCTGCCAAAATAGAACTCCCCGAGTGAATGCTTTGCCGCCTGGATCGCACAAGGAACTGGGGATTACCGGACACTTCAGAACATCAGTCTTGTTTTGCAGCCTGTCCTGTTAATGTCAAAGATGGCTGTGCAAGGTCTTCAATGGGGCTGGACAACCCCAGTGACAGAGATGGCCGCTTCCTTGTCATCGTGTGTCAAGTACCAACAAGGTAAAGCCATGCACTTTTGTTAACATGGGGACGTGAGACCCAGACACAGTGAGGAACCAGATAGTGGTCCCTGGGTGACCCTTTGCTTTCGCAAGTGTGGGGAGTGCTCAGGGGTGTGAAGTGGAAACCAAACTGGGCCACGGACCTCTGCACGTGGAATAATTTTATGGAGATTTCAGAGGCTGAAAGATTCGAATAAGGTGCTGCACTGTCAGGAAGCCCTGTGTGCGTTTGAAAACATGGCGTGTGAAGTGTGTGTTCCCCTTCCCGGGGCAGCACGTTTTAAGGAACATTCCCACAGGCCTTCGTAAACCCAGACCTCAGGAACATTTTGAGATGAAGTCCTAGACCTTCAGCTGATTGTCAGAGTGTAAGAGGCAAGGCAGCCACTTCACTCCTCTGTCTCCGTCTGCTGGGCCCTGATGAGTGCTCATCAGACCACCAACGGGGCATTCCTGAGTGATGAGACCGCTTCTCGGGCAGTTTGACGGACCAACGGTCCATCGCCCTTTGTGACTAGTGAGGCACCACCATTTCTCTCCACAGGCATCTCGGCCCAGCTCAACTCCCAAAACCCTTCAAGATGAATTCTTCATCTTGAAAGAGCACCACAGAGAAGGGATGGATGGATATTAATTCTGTTGAGAACTTGGTTCCCTTTTCAATCAGATTTGGGAGGTTGGGTTACAGCAACTAAGAAGAATGTTGCAAATCAGTAGTGAGGATTTTTAAATTGATTCTCAAACAATAAAAGGACAAAAGATATAAGACCTTTGAAACCCATATATTTGTCTTATTGCCAAAATCCATATTAAGTGGTGTTCTGTTTAAAAAAAAAAAAAAAAAAGAAAAAAAGAAAGCCCTGGTTGGTGTGGCTCAGTGGACTGAGTACTGGCCTACAAACCAAAAGGTCACCAGTACGATTCCCAGTCAGGGCACATGCCTGGGTTGGGGGCCAGGTCCCCAGTAGGGGGCACACTAGAGGCAACCACACATTGATGTTTCCCTTTCTTTCTCCCTCCTTTCCTTCTCTCTAAAAATAAATAAATAAAATCTTGGAAAAAAAGTTAAAAAAGGAAAAATACACAGTGCAAGGGAAGAAATCATAAGACATGGAAGTACCCAGCTGGAGAAGACTTACTGTTCATAGCAGTAAAGTCTAACATCTTCACTCTCCACTAGGACATGCAAATAATAATATATCTCAAATACTTATGTACTCACTCAACAGCTATCATGTGCTTTTATTTTTGGTTGGCTATTACATACCAAGAAATACACTAGGATAAAGGAAGAATAAGATACAGTCTCTCTCCAGTAAACAAAAATTTGTTAAAAACAAGTCAGCCTCACTATGAAACATTCATTTCGGAGTTGTCTGTCCATAATCTATCTTCCCCCAACACACAATTTTACAAGTAATGCTGGCAGACTGTATAAGCTGTTCTATATCCTGCTTTTTTCATGGACAATATGCCACATGCATCTTTTCATGATTACAGAACTCTATGACTTTCATGGCGACAACATTCCATTCTACTTAAGCAGATCTGATTGACAGACATTTAGTAGAGTCTTACTGTTTGCTATATCCACTGGATTAACGAACATCTGGAGGGGCCGTATAGAATGGTAATTACGGATTAATTAATCCGAAGTCAGACCGCTTGGTTTTAAACCTCAGTTCAGTCTCTTACCGACTGCACAACCTTGCTCAGGTTGCCGACCTAAGCCTCATCTGTGCAACTGGAGTGATAATAGTGCCTCCCTCACAAGGTGGCTGTAACGACCCCACGAACTAGTCCATACAGGTAAACCGCTTAGAACGGTACCTGGCAGATCCTAAGTGCTTTAGAACTGTTTGCTGCTATTGTTCTTACTCTCATGTTTGTGCAATTAATGCTTTAGAGGAAACTGCTCAAAATGGGCTAAGAGCCTAGAAGGCTATGAACAAACATGTTATATCTCAGTATATTCTGCAACATGACCTCCAAAAAGCTTATACTGATGGATTAACCGTACCTTTAAGAACAATCACCCTTGCTTGGTAGTCATGAGCCTTGGAAACTCACCACCAATCTGACCAAGCTGCTGCACTGATTCTGTGCACAGTGTGGGCATGTGGAAATGGCAGGCCATGAGTTCAGGGACCCTGGAGGAAATGACTCAGAGAATTCTATACCTAGCAAAAATATCCTTCAAAAATGAGAGTCAAATAGAGACATTCCAGAAACACAAAAACTGAGAAAATTCACCACCAGGAGAACCATGCTAAAAGAAACACTAAACAGAGAAGTTTAGGCAGAAGGAATGAGATGCCAGATGGAAGACTAGAACTGTAGAAAGGAATGAGGAAAAACAGAAAGCATAAATATGCAGATAAACCAAATATGTATAATTATAAAACAATAAAAATAAGTCCTGTGGATTTAAATATATGTAGAATTAAGTTTTACTTAACAACCCACTCTTCCCAGGAAGTGGTAAGATATTGATTTGCATTTGACTCCCACAAATCAAGGATGCAGGCTGTAATCTCTTGGGTAGCCTACTATGAGAATTGTGAAGACTTTATAACAAGCTAATAGAGAAGGGAAAATAGAGTTAAAATACGTGATCAAAGAGAAGGCAAAAAAAAAGATAAAAAGGAACAAATAGGGGAAAAGTTAACAAAGAGCAATATGGTACATTTACACCCAAGTATGTCAAATTACATCATGTAATAATAGATTAGATACAACAATGAAAGAGCAAAAATGCCAAATTAAAAAAACCCGACTATACACCATTCCTGAGAACACAGTTAAAACATGAGGATATAGAAAACTCAAAAGTAAAAGGCTGGAAAATGCTTTGCAAATGCTAACTAAAAGCTGATGTTGCTACATTATTAGACAAAGTAGGCTTTAAGGTAAGAAATACTGTTAGAGATGAAGAACATTGCATAATGATAAAAGGGTCACTTTATCAAAGAGACAACAATTTAAAAACTGTACGTACCAAAAAAAAAAAAAACATAGATTCAAAATATATGAAGGGAAAATTGACAGAACTGAAAGAAGAAGTAGACAAATCCACAATCATTGTGGAAGATTTTTAGAAACCCCTCTCAGCAATTCAGAGAACAAGAAGAAAAAAAAGTTGGTTAAGGATATAAAAGATTGAAAATATAATTTACAAAAAATGACCTGACATATAAAATACTGTACACAACAATTACAACAAAAATGAACCATCTGTAGGAAAATAAAGCAAATTTTAAGAAATTTGAAATATGGAAATTATATATTATATCTTCCCAACTACAAGGATATTATGCTAGAAATAAATTTTAAAACAATAATTAGAACCTTCCCTAATATTTAGAAATTTATGTAATATACTTCTAAGTAACCCACAAGGGAAATTAAAGAATGTTTCAAACAGAATGGCAATAAAAACAACTTACTAATGCTTGTAGGATGCAATTAAAGATATTATTAGAAGGAAATGTAGAGCCTTGAGTGATATATTGGAAAAGAAGCAGGGCTATAAATCAATGATTAAGAATCTACTTCAAATACATTAGAAAGATAACAGCAAAGTAATTCTGAAAGGAGGATTAAAACAATAGAGAACAAACATTAATACCTGTAGAATAGAGAAAATTTACAAAATAAAAAGTTGATTCTTTGAAAAGACTACTAAAATTGATAAACTTCTATAAAGCTGATAAAGGACAGATGTGGACTCAGGAATGAAGAGAAGGATGGTTACGGATTCTACAGAGACAATGAGAGACACTGTAAACAACTGACTGGACGACTGAGATAAAATGGACAAATCCCTAGAAAAACACAACTCAGACTGTAAGGGAGAAAACAGAAAATCTGGATAGTCATATATAAGAGGTCTGTCCAGGAGGTATCCAGCCATGTAATATGAAAAATAGAGACACTTATTGAAGAAGATACAAGAAACATTGTGCTCAGGACAATGATGCCTCAGTCCCCTTCAAAGTAGGCACCTTGGGACCCCACACAGTTCTCACAATCGCCATCAGCTGCCCCATCATACTTCCCTGAATCTCATCAACAGTCTGAACTCTCTTTCTTTTCAAAGGTGGTTTTAGTTTTGGGAGAAGCCAGAAGTCTCAGGGCACCAAATGTGGGCTGTAGCGGGGCTGATTCATCTGGGTGATTTGAAGTTTCACAAAAAAACTCTGCACGAGATGTGACACATGAGTGGGTGTGTTGTTGTGATGAAGCTGCCAATCACCATTTGCCCAAAGCTGCGGCCTTCTGAATCATCTGAATAGTTTCCATGGAGGAATGTTCAAGCTTAATGCAAAATCTGATGCAGATTCATTGCTCTACACACGCA
Organism: Anoura caudifer; assembly: GCA_004027475.1. Taxonomy (NCBI): domain Eukaryota; kingdom Metazoa; phylum Chordata; class Mammalia; order Chiroptera; family Phyllostomidae; genus Anoura; species Anoura caudifer. The sequence goes on along the minus strand of PVKU01011780.1, from coordinate 35,455 downwards.
GTAATTTTGAATGCAACAGCCACACAGTACACATGCTCACTCAACAGTGTCTCTGCCCACAGGAACTAGTACATACAGTGAAGTCATCATTGTGCACACATGTGCATTACAGTCCACTCTCCTTGGCTGTCTGGTTACATTGATGTTGTGCAAACTGGTCTCGTTATAGTAACAATGGCTAGATTTTTTCCGGAAAGATCTAGTATAACAGCAAAGATAATTTTGAAGAACAAAGTTGGAGGCTTTCACCACCTGAAATCAAGACGTTTTACAAAGCTACAGTAAATAAGAGATCAATGTTGGCATGAAGACAGACTAATGAATTAATGCAAAAGTGTAGCGAGTGCATGGAGAGAGTATAAATAGTCATATGATTTATGACAAAGTTGATGCTTCTATAAATGTAAAGAGGACCATCCTTCCAATAAACATATTGGAATTCCTGTATATTAGGTATTCCTGTAGCACAAAATGAGTCACAAATCAATTCCAAGTAGATTATAGATCTAAATAAGAAAAGCAAAATAATACAACTTCTCAAACGTAAGAGAATATCTTCACAACCTTCTTATAAACAAAAGTACCTTAAGCAGGACACAAAAAGTTGTAAACATAGGTAAAGACTCGTAATTGGACTACACTTAAATTAAGGACTTCTGCTCATCTAAAGATACCACCAACAGAGTAACGAGGCAAGCCACAGAATTGGAAAAGAAATTCACAACACATATATCTGACCAGCAACTCCCCAATAAATCAATAAAGAAAGCACAAGCAATCCAATTTAAAAAGTGGCTAAAAGACAAACAGCCCCCACCCCCCCACAAAAAAAAGAGGATATATAAGTGGCCAATAAACATATGAAAAGGGGCTGGATGTCATTCATCAGAGAAATCAAAATAAAAGCACAAAGAGATATTGTCATACACCCACTACAATGGGTGGACTGAAATGACACGTTAGTAAGGGCTGCAAGGACATGGGAACCAGAAATCTCATATCCTATCGGTAGGAGTGTAAACGGGTACAATTCGTCATAAATCACAGCAGTGTGTCCTTAAAGCTGAACATTGCTTATGACCCAGCAATTTCACTTCTACATTCATTCTCAACAGTAAAATGTACATATTTGCTCTAAAAGGGGTATAAAAGAAAGTTCAGAGTGACATGATCTATAAGTCTCAAACTGGAAACAACCCAAATACACATCAGTAATTGAAGGAATAAAGTGTGATATGGTCATGCAATTTAATACTATACAAAAACTATGAATGAATTAAAACTATATACAAATGTGTGAATATCACAAACAAAACAATAAATAAAAGAAGTCAAATACAAAAGAATGCATACTATATAATTCCATATATGTCAAGTTCAACTAAGGTACGGTGCCCGAGATCTGGGGAGTGGGTGCCCTGGGGGAGACGCAGAGCAGGGGGCATGGGGGGACTTCCTCGGTGATGCTGCACTTCCAGAGACAGGGGTGGCGATGACTGGGTGCCCTAGAGCAAACTGGGCCTGAAACGTCATTGCGGGTGGCGAAAAGGACAAGACTGAAGCTGCCCTAGTTTGGGCACATCATGAGAAGACAGAGTTCTTTGGACAAGACGGTAATGCTGGGAAACAGAAGGGAAACAGAAAGAAAAGAGGAAGAGCCAGCATGAGAGGGACTGACCCCATAAAGGAAACCACAGGCCTGAGTCCACAGGAGCTGAGCAGGGGCGGGGAGGACAGGACAGTGGGCGCATGACTCGTGCACAGAGTTCTCGGAAGCTGAAGCTGAGTCAGCGGCATGTGACGCACACGCGCGCGCGCGCACACACACACACACACACAACTTACACACCTGTATCCAAGAACCAGGTACCAGGTTCTCTAGTCATAAAATCCTCAAGTCCATTAGGAAGGGCGGAACTTCCTCGTCCACTCCTAAATGCATTACCATCCCATGTATGAAAGGACATGTGCGAAGCACTGAAGGCGCATGTCTTCAGATATTCCTCCCTCTCGCCCAAGAACTGGCCTCTCAAAGAGCCCCAGCGCTTCATGCTGCTGACCGCGGCACCTTCTTACACATCAGGACCCTTCAAATCTAGGTGTTCCAGATGCCCAAAATGCAGCACCCATGCCTGCATGGTATTTAATGTTGCATGACACACTCTATTAAATTTTTCACAAGTTAACACTCATTCTTATGAGCAAAACAAAATAATGTTAAAAAAATGAGATGCATGATCTGTAAGTCTCAAACTGGAAACGATCCAAACGTTCATGGGTAATAGAAGGGCCAAAGTGTGATCTGGCCTGATCTCCTATGATAAATGCCATCGTCAAACTAATGGATGAATCTTGTCAAACCTTACTCAATAAAGTACAAAGAAATAGAAGCAAAAAAATGATTTATGATCAGATAACGGATGCCATCCATTACAATCCACTTGACATTCACTGTGCACTTGCTGGTAGGATCTCTGTTGGGAATTGGGAGGCAGATTCTTAGCCTCAAAGGACCCACAATCCAATGGGGCAGACAGCTATCAATACAGCCAACTACATGCTCTTTTACAGCTTACTTCTATTGAAGTGACATTTATACGCTAAAATGCAATATGACTTAAGGGAGTTTGAAAATCTCTCAAGTGTCCTTTTGTCTACTGAAACAGTTACATTTGTATTTAGCATTAACAAAAACCAAGGTCAGCCCTGGCGGGTGTGGCTCAGTAGATTAAGTGCCAGCCTGCAAACTGTTCCCAGTCAGCGCGCCTGCCTGGGTTGCAGGCCAGGTCCCCAGTTGGGGGCATGTGGGAGGCAACCTATTGATGTATCTCTCGCACACTGATGTGCATTGACGTTTCTCTCCCCCTCTTTCTCCCTCCCTACCCTTCTGTCTAAAAGTAAATAAATAAAATCTTAAAAAAAAGAAAACCAAGTTCAGGAAATCCACATTCTTGTCATTTCTGTTGGTAAAATGTACCAAGTTTTCCCTACGATGCCCACTGCAGCAGTGTTCCACAGTGTGCCTACCAGAAACTAGGTGACAATGAGGAAGGTGATCCCAAAGCCTGAGGAAAATGGTCAGTGGGCACCCTGTGACCCTTCTCACCTCCCTGCTGAACTTGAGATGTGGGAAGGATAAACCCTACATTTTCTAGGCTCCTCTGGAAATCAGGCTCCACCAGTTAGGGGCACTTTTGCAGAATTTGGAAGGTGGAAAGGAGGGGAGTGGCTTCTGTCTTCGTGGCTTTGAGTGACTGACAGTAAATATGTAGGGTTCTTCTTTCTGCCTCGGGATGGTAAGTGGTTTACTGAACTAGATCGAATTTTCCTCTTAGGATTGGAGTAGAGTCAGAAATAAGGTTTTATGCTCGGGTTTTGGTGGTTAGATGAGGAAACACAGCAAGTCATGCCATCTCTTTCCTTTTTGGGGGACAAACAAGCAGTAATTCAGAGAGCTGCCTCAAGGGCGAAGTGCAGGGGCGTGCCTGTGTTTCTCAGAATCTCATCACAGCGGTGAGCATCTCGGCGGAGGTTTGTGTTTCTACTTTCCAAAGGGGCTAAAGAATCTTCTTGAAAAGTCATACAAATAAACGGAAGGTTTGATTCATTCCAGAAAAGTTGATTTCACAAGCCTTTTTCATTAAGGGAGGTGTCTGAGGCTAAGCTTATAGAAAGACTTCACCCTTCTGTGAAACTGCAACACTATACAATCCAAAAAGCAGGTAGCCAATAAAAGAAACAAACATGCAGACTGGCTTCTGCGCGAGGTTGAATCAGTGCCTTACCCTTATTGTACTAGTAACTGGGACTCACCTAGAACACAAATTCAACCCACGGGACTGCCGATGTTGCATCTGCGCTGTCCCTGAATGTGGTTGTTTTTCTTATTTACTTGGGGAACATAGATGCGTTCTCAACACATTCTAGACTTTAAGAACTTACTCGAGCTTCCTCTTCAGCACTCTGGGATGTAAGTGGCACTTCAGTGTTGTTCTCACTGAGGTCAGCTACCTGCTTCCCAGAGACACCTCTCCTATTGACTGAGAGTCAGCGGACCAGCCCTGTAGCTGCAGGCCTCATCCATCTGGCTTGGCTGCCCAGCCATGAGCTTTGGAGAGTTCCCTGCCCTCCCTCCCCATCAGGCTAATTGCCAGCTAATTCTCACACTCCCTCAGGTCTGCCCACGTGCCATATTGGCATAGCTTCTGAGGCGAGGCCTTGGCCACAGAATAATCGAGGCCAACTTGTTTGTTACAGTAGGACAGACTCAAGCCCGTGCCTGCTTCAGCCCTTTGGATTCCGGCTCACTGCCCCGTAGGGACTGCGGACCTGTGCCCGATTCTGGTGCTTCGACCAGCTTCTGTCTTTGTACATTCAGTGGGCTGCTGTGCAGGCTCAGTCCAGCTCCCCTCCTCGGGTTAGAGCATTCCCCGTAGCCTGTTCACCCACATCTACAGGACAGATGGAAAACCATGCCCCGGCTGTGGCTTTTTGGACAGTGCTGAGAAGGGGAAGAAAAGATTAATTGGCTTCTGCTTGTTGTTAGGAATGCACACCATGGGCAGTTCTTGTGGGAAATGGTGCTGAATCCTAATTCCAGTTCAACCAATGCAGAGGCAGAAGTTCCCCTTGACGTCATCCTACACACGGCTGTCTGGGCCTCTCCTATGGGGGCTAACTAACAGTGATTTGTCTTGCTTAAAAAAAAAGCTTTATAAACAACAGAGAATGAATGCTTTACCTTGTGTACTTACTACTTTTGAGACTAGAAATAATTCTCTATTTTTACAAGAGGGTAGAAATATTTCTCCCCAAGGTAAAGAGAAGAAGACATGGGCGTAACAATGCGGTAAGTGGCGCTCACACACACACACAACCAAATACCCCCTGGAGCTCAGTGACAAGCTCATCCAACAGGCAGTAATAGCAGGTAAGGTTTAGTGGGGTGTTAATTAATTTATACCACAATTAGCTTTCTTTCCCATATTAAGTAAGGCAATTTGAAGGAAGGTTATTTTTTGTTAAGTGGTTTCAGAGAACTTGCAGAAACATACCAAAACGCTCTAGTCCAATGCCAGAACACAGTTTGTCTGGCCTGCAGTTAATCTAATATTTCAGAAGCCTTTTCAACATTCTCCAATTCAAACCAAAGCTAAAACAATACTTATGGGGGAAAAATGAGTCAGAAAACAAGATCTAATGTTTATATAATTCCACGGATCACACAATTCAGGGACAAGAGAGCACCATTTTAGCTAATTCAAGTTCAAAATAATGGAACAACCATTCACTAACCTAAAGCAAAAATTCTGGCTAATTTTACCGATAACACGTTAGGCAGGATGGCTTTATCAGTCAAAACGTTTAAAACCCTGTGTAAGTTAATGGTGGGCATCACAAAATCAGCATGAGCAGCCTTTCTGATTTGCTCTAGTCCTTTCCCCACGAACACAAATAAGATGTCCAGTTTTGGAGTCTTTGAAAGTGTAGGAAAATGCAATGATGTCAAATGTGGAAAGAATATCACTGGGGCTTTTTGTCTGCCCTCTTCTTCTGATGACATACCCAGTTCATTCTGGAGAACTGCCCTGCCCACCCCCCCGCCCCCACCCCCACATACCAGTTTCAACGCTAACCTTAACCCTGGCTGCCAGTCACAGCCCCCAATTACACAGACTGGCTCCTGACCCGGTGGTCCAAACACAGCCCTCCGCACCCCTTGGACAGCGTTTGGTATAGTAATGGGCTCATAATCCAGGCCAGGCCAACTAAATGCCTTTCCTGAAATTCTCCCCATTGGACTCCTTCCAGGAGTGAAACAGAAAGAATTGAAGCCCAGACCTCCCTGCGCGTGGCCTGAGAGAGAAGGCAGCCGAGAAGCATGGGGCTGCCATGAAGAGAGAAGCTTGGGAAAGAGTGGGGGAGACTTCCAGTGAGGATGTAGGCCTGGGAACCTCTATGCTTGTACTGTAAAAAACCATCAATGTCCTTATGAGCCTGAACAGGTTTGAGTTAGTTTCTGTCATTTGCATCCATGGAATCCTGGCTCATGCAGGTAGACGGTGACCTTGAGTTTGGGCGTTCCCAATAATGGTGAACTTACTGGGCTGTCTTTCTAGTCCTAGTGCCTAGGACAAGGGTTCTCTGGGCACTGCCTTTGCAGTCCATAGGGGTGGTTTCTGAGGTCCTGTTCTCTGCCATGACCCTGTCACCCTGCCAAGGCTTACTGGTCCAGGGTTGTGCCTTGTTCAATTGAAGTTTCATCTCAGGAAGTTAATTAAGGTTTTGATCTGAGAGGGAATTTGATCAGGGCTAGATTCTGTGAGCGCTGGCACTCTGAAGGGAGAGGACGATGCAGTCACCGTCTCCCTGGTTCTGGCCCTTCCTGAGGCTTATTTATTTGATGCCGTCCATGATGGATTCCAGGAACTACCCAGTCCTTCAAAGACTGCAACTGGTTTACTCTTCAAACCAAGAGAACATGATATTATACACCAAAAACCTGTCTCTGTAAGTCACTGGTTAGGACACTTTTCACTATGGGAATTACGAGACCTCAAAAACAATCCCCTGGAGCAACGAGGAAATTTTACCTGGAATAGTGTGCCTAGAGGAAGGGTGGCCCCAGGTTCAGAATATTCAACAGCTCAAGAATATGGAATATCACCACGGCCCCTGTGCTTTATCTCCATGTTTGCCATGAGCAGGGCTGACTTCTCTCAGAGGCCGATGCCACTGGGGTCCCCAGTGCGTGCTGTTCACCATTGGGACCACCTATGTCATGCCCACCCAGCAGGAGATGGAGGAACTTCTGCAGGCATGGGCCAGCCTAAGCAGATTTGGAAATAATATCCTGGCAGCGGTGTGAGAACAGTTCTAAGACGTCTTTAAGAGTCAGAATTAATTCGGCTTGGTGGCTGCCTGGGGTGTGGGAAGGGAGGAGCCAGGGGATACCCGGGTGTATTATTCGGGCATCTTGGTAGGTAGAAGCAGTGGCAGAGCTGCTTTGGCAGGATGGTGACAGCACGTGCAGGTTCAGCCTCCCAACTCCCTCGGAACTGCCCAGGCGTCAGCTGGAGCCTGCCCGGAAGCTCTGCCATCGGAGCAAGCCACTTGCCTCTGAGAGGGAGTGATTTTGTCGTGGGTGAGATAAGCTCCCTGTGAACTGCTCTCCCCCTTCCTGCCCAGAGAACCACTCACATGAAGCAGGCACCACCTGGATGATGACTCACGAGCTGTGGGCACCCACACGGCAGCTGTCTCCACCTTCCAACTCCGGTTTTGTTCCGGAACACACCACCTCCCCCCAACCCCGAAGAGTTATTAGCCTCATCAGTGGCTCTCAACCATGGCTGCCCATTAAAATGAACTGAGGAGCTTTGAAAAAATCACCAGTGCCCAGGATCCTCACATACATATAATTGCGGTAAAAATAAAAAAACACGTAACAAAATTTGCCGTCTTAACCACTTTAAAGTATACAGTTCAGGCATTTAAGTGCATTCGCACTGTCATGCAACCAGTCACCACCATCCAGCCCCAGGACTTTTTCATCTCCGCGAACTGGAACTCTGTGCCCGTTAAACTTCTCCGCACCGCCCCTCCTCTCCGCCCCGCCCCTCCCCTCCGCCCCAGGCAACACCGTTCTCTTTCTGTCTCTATGAATGAGACTCTTCTAAGTGTCTTGTGTAAGTGGAATCAAACCATATCCGCCCCTTTGTGACTGGCTGGTTCACTTAGCGTTAGGTCTTCCAGGCTCGTCCAAGTTGGAGCACGTGTCGGAATTTCCTTCCTTTATTTTAAGGAGGGATAACATTCCACTGTGTGGATGGGCCTGTGTCAGTGACCACCTGGGTGGCTTCCCTCCTTTGGTTATTAGAATAATGCTGCTGCTGTAGACATGGGTGTCCGGATAGCTCCATATTTTTTAATAGCCCTCCATGGGATTCCAACGGAAGGCAGCAGAGGTTGAGAACCAGTAGTGCCGGGTGGTCCCCGGAGATAGTGAGGGTTTCCAGGGAGAGACATGTCCCCTTACTTGGCCCGATCCAGCTGTTCCGTTTCAAGTACTTGTCACATCCAGTAATCAGATCTTCCACGTCTGTCTCCATCCACAAACTCAAAGCCTCAGGTGGGTGAGGCCGTTTTTTTTCCCTTCAGTATCTCCTAGATCTAGCTCCAAGTCTTGCACCTGACAGGAGCTTATTAAGTTACTGCTGAATGAAGAAGACCACCAACCCACCATTTAAATATATCTGATCATTAAAACCAACTGCTTCCTTCTGCTGCTAGAAATTAGGTATCATCAGACCCTGGGCCTTGCCTACAGCCCTGATGGGGGCCTGGGCCTGAGTTGCAGACTATGATCTTTATGAATTAAAATTACATGCGTTAAAGAAGCCCGGCACAGATGGGGGAACAGGATGGTGGTAGGAAGAATGGGGCCATGGCCCCTTGCTCTGCTTCCTTCCAGGTCAGATGCTCCAAAAAGGGTGGCTGTGCCCTGCCCTTGCACCTGAATGAGAAGCCTGAATGACCTTCCCCACAAGTGTTTGTTTCCCCATCCCCACAACATACTTTAGAGGGAAAAGGAAGCCATACCGCTGTATTTTTACCAAGGTGGTTTTTCTGGGCCCTCCATCCACATCTGCTGCTCACATCCTTGTGTTACTGTGGTTTTAATTTTTAACCTGAGTTCCCAAGATCAATTTTTACTAAAGCCTATGAAAGTTGGGAAGTAGGCCCAGATAAAAGAAATACCCAAGCCCCCAAGAAAGCTCGCTTTCCTCCATAGTTGAGTCTATGGAGGTAGTTAGAGGGAGCCTCCTCGTCATGGGAAGTAGGGGTGTAGCAAATTGAGAATGCCTGTCTTAGAAGCCACCGGACACACTGTGCAGTGGGACGGGGCAGCAGGCACGGGCCGTGGTGAGCAGAGTAGTGAGCGTGCCCCCTACTTCTGGGGTATCACCAAGATCTGGGAGTTGGGGCCAGGATTAGGGTGGGGCACCGAGGCTGGGTCCTGCAGGGTCAGAGCTGGGCTTTATTTGAAATGTGCAGATTTTGCCTATCAGGGGTATTTTTTGCATTAATTTTGGTTTCTTAAAGTAGCACATGAAAACCATTTCTCCTGACTGCTTGTTTGGCACCCCGTCCATTTTGTGCCTTTCTTGACCCCAGGCACTCTGGGCACCTGCCCGCTTGCCTCTGAGGCGGGACCTGTGTTTTCAGGAGGAAAGCCTGAAGCTGCTCCTTGATCTCAGGCAGCCACAGGCCCCCCTTCTTTGGGCTGACTTCCTCCCAGGGCTCTGCCTCCACGCAGTCTGTCTGCCCTCCTGCTCTGCCCGTGCCCCCCTCCCACCACTTTGCTGGGGTAACCAACACTAGGGCACCAGGAAGACACAAGAGGGCCAGTGAAAGGTGGCCATTCCCCATTCCCATGGGGGTCTTTTGCCAATGCAATTTTTGAGCTTCAGACGGACAGGAACACAATTAGCAAGAGCCTGTTCCTTTCTAAATAAGTCTTTCTTGTACCAATGACGACACTAACAGTGAACCATGGCCAGCCTCAGGCTCTGGAACCTCAAGGCAGCAGGCTGGTACACTAGGAAATGGAATTCTATGTAATTGTAACTGTACTCAGCTTGGCAGCCCAGGAAAAAGTCCTAATAGCATGAAAGGGTGCACAGATCTTTAAATGCAGATAACCCTACTTGAGCAATAACCCAAACAGCTAAATACATTGATCATGAAGAATTAAGTGGGAATGAAGACAACAACTCAGGCCTTATAAAAACTGCCATACCAGGTACGCTGCAAAAAATTCTTTAAGGAGGCCTTAAAATGAGTGTATAAATAAATGTGTGTATCTTTGTGCCCCCACTACCTCCCTAAAACAGCATGGAAGAAAGCAAGCCCATGAGGCTGGGCTTTTCTGAAGTGGCAGCTGAGACCCCTGGAATTCAGGCCCGTCTCTGTGAGGACCTAAGAGGGAACTGTGTCCACCCATCACATCCTTGACCCTGGGTGTTGTTCCTGCACTGCTTGCTTCAGCAGCAGTGAACCCACCTGAAAATAAATGACCCACGTTTCTGTCACTGTTTCAGCCAGTCTTCAAAGCCACAAGGATCTAGCCCAGCTCATCCTCCTTGGTACTATCTTAATAATTCATTACTGTTATTATGGATGTGCCATAAAATAATAATTACTCCACTCACTGGCCTGATGTGAAGTGCAATTACATATGCAAATAGCTTTATAAAAATATTGTGTGAGGAGCAGCCTGACACACCGGCCACCGTGCTAGGCAGACCATGATCCCCAGGCGCAACCACGAAGTCTTACCAGGACCGTGTGCATCCCAGTGTACAGCCTGCTGAGGCACACCAGCGTGGAGAACACCACAGCCATCATCAGCCCCAGGCCGAAGGGGTACTGTGGGGAAGAAGAGGACACAGGGGTGTTAGGTGGTGCTCATACACCCGCAATCAACGCCCCGGGAGGGAGCAGGACTCCTGGTCCAGTAACTGCCAGTCTGAGCCTGGCACACCCTGGACCAGCAAGCTGATGATCATGTGAAACTGGGGAAACTGAGGAAAGAGGGGGAAGATGCCTGGGAATATAGTTCTGGGAGGAAGTTTCACAACATAAGACATAGAAGAACTTGGCTGTAAGACTCTCATCCACAGTGATTGTTCTGGCTATTTTCGAGGAGTAGATAATTATTTCTTTCTACCTATTCTTAGAGTAAAACTTACAAAGTATGCAGTGTTGAACAAGGGGTAAGCTAGCCTCATGGTGATACAGCCTGGCAGCCATGGGTTTCCTGAGAAAGGACAGGGATGACAGGCCTGAGCTAAGAATGGGCATGGTTGTCAAGGAGGAGGCCCGGACTTCACTAAAACTGCAACATTTGCTGGTGGGAGAGCAGCTGGGGCAATCTGGCTAATGCCGAGTCATATAAGAAACATAGGAGTATTCTGCTCATAAACTAGACACAGGGCTATCATCCACGTGCTTCAGGGACTCATTAGTCTGGCCTTCCACAGAGAAGAATAAGGATAATAGAGAACAGTCTACATTATGCAATGCACTTTACAGTCACGATCTCACTTAATCTTCATCCAACGCTATGAAGTAGGTTCTATAATTAGCTGCAATTCTACAGAGGAAGAATCCCGTAATCACAATAAGTTACATTAGTGTTAAAATTTAGCACAAATACGCTTCCCATCAATCATCACATTTGATCCTGAAAACAGGAGCCAGAGCTCAGAGAGGCAAAATGACTTTCCCGAGGTCACATGGTCAGAGGTGACAGGGTCAGAACCCGAAGCCACTCGGTCTGAGACCAAGGCCAGCATAATCTTTCCAATGTAACATGTGAGTACAGTAACACACAGCTGTATGTATGTCTTTTCTTAAGATTCATCATGAGCTGGGGTCAGTTTGTCATCAAAAGAGAGCTAACAATGAGTGACTGGATGCATTCTGACATTAGAGTCTGGGCAGTAGGTTCAACACAGACTTATACAAACCAACCCATACTCAGTGCTATTCAGAAGCAATAACTCAAACAGCTAAATGTATTTGTCCTTAAGATTAGAAAGGCCTAGGTGGTCTCAACTGCGTGATCAAATGGTGGTTGCCTCCCTGCAGCCGGCCTCCACTGGCTGGTTTTTCCAGAGCAAATCAGCATGTTCGCAGGCCGCTCTGGGTGCAGAAAGCAGCCCAGTGGGGGCCAATGCGGGGCCCACTATGTCCTTCTGGGGTAGAGGTCACCATACATGACATAGCTCAGGAGTCTGCCTTCAATTAATTCAGACAGGACTGGGGCGCTCAGACATTTTTTGATCCTGGCCTGACATTGAAGCAAGTTATGACACAAGGTTGTACTTGGTTGGAGATATTCCGTATACTCGACCCTTTCCCACTTAGGTCTAACCCCAGGTGACCAGGTAGATGACAGCCAAGGTAAGGCCAGGACCCAATGCTAAGCTTGTCCTCTTCCAACTGCATCAGGGCTGACTCCCCCCTTTCTGTATCACCTGGAATACAGAACGTCCCAGAGTTCCTTAGGTATCGGGCAGGGCAAAACAATACTGTCATTTATGAATAACACTGCTAGATTTAATGAAATCTACATTTTCCAGTAATCAAAGGTTAAATGGTGACAATTAATTGTGAAGTTTAACACAAACTAGAGCAAGACAAAATAAAACTTCATTGAAGTAATAATATAACTTTTAAAAGGCCTGACTATAACTGGCATCTAAGTACATACTAAGTGAAATTCTTCTATTTTCAGCATTTATTAATCTCCTGTAATTTAGACTAGTCTAGAAAACATGGAGCCATTACTTCTAATGACTGAGCCCCAACGTGGTGCAGAGGCATATTTGGGGAATAATTCGGGGCACACTCTTTTGCCCCCCACCCTGGGAAGTCTAGCAGGAGGATTTGGTGGCCTTATCTCAGCCCTGGAGGATCGATTACTCGGATCAGAAATGCCTTGTGTCTGTTGCAGACGGGATGAGAAAACTGATTCAAGTGCTGTCTCATCAGGCAGCTCCGGGGGAAAATACTGTCTGCAGGGGGCAGCGACACGCCCTGTTCCCGGATTGTCCCTGTTTTGCTAGTGTCCACTTCCATTCTCAGGCACAAAAAAAAATGACTCAGGAAAAAATTGTCATGGACAGCTCAACAGGTTTCAGTTTCCCCCTAGGATTCATTTCATACACCTCGAAGTCCCTCAAAACAGCTTTAAAAGAATCATTGGAAGGGATACCTCTCTCTGCACTCTCACTGTATGGAGAGCCTCAGACGGAGGGAGAGGAGTCACGTGCCTTACCTGGTACCTGTCCATGGTAGAGATGAGGAGGGTGAAGGAAATGGCAGTGGCCGCCATGGCATGGGTAGAGGGCATTCCAAACTCAGCAATCATTCTCTTCTCCAATTTCACAACAGGAGGGGAAAAGGGGCGGGGCCACTTCAGGATATCCTTGGCCACCTGGCCAATATACATCACCAGCTGCAAAACCAAAGGACCAAGATGAGTCTATCCAAATAAGCGACATTAGTGAACTCCTACATTTCATGAAAAAAAATTTTTTTTTTTTTTTGGAGAGCGGGGAGGGATTCCCTGTTTGTTGACCGAAATCCCCTTTCTTTCAGGCCCAGTTACCTACTGCAAAAGCCTTGCAGAGTGATAGTTAATTGGTAAAAAGAAAAACAGGACGGCTGGGTTCCACAGAGCAACTAAGACATAACATTAACTCTTTTTTTTTTTTAAGATTTAATTTATCTATTTTTAGAGAGGGAGGAGGGAGGGAGCAAGAGAAGGAGAGAAACATCAATATGTGGTTGCCTCTCATGTGTCCCCTACTGGGGACCTGGCCCACAATCAAGGCATGTGCCCTAACTGGGAATCGAACCAGTGACCTTTTGGTTCACAGGCTGGCACTCAAACCACTGAGCCGCACCAGCCAGAGTGTGACACTAACTCTTTATTTTAGTCATATAGTTAACAAGCATTTATATAGCTCGAATGTGTGCCCAGTACTGTTCTAAGAGCTTTATGAATACGTATTAACTTACGTAATCCAATAACATCTGTAGAGTGCAGACCTCCCTGTGCAGACGAGTAAACCATCGTCTACAGTCAGTAGATGGTGGGACTCACTGGATTTGCAACCAGAGAGTTTGGTTTCAAAGTCTGTGCCTTAAACAACCACCCGATAGTGTCTATTCAAACACAGGATGATCCCGGACTAGAAGACCATCTAGTACTCGACCAGAGAGCTGTTATTTTCGAGTTTCAGACAGAAAAGTGACTGTTCTATGGAACATCTACCTAAAATTTTTTTGGATGCTACTGTTACTCCTGTTATATGCAGGAAACATACTGGATTTGACTTAATCTCACTCAACAATCAGAAGCATCAGTAACATAAATGGTATGATATTTTCAGCCCTAAAATAAAGACAACTCAGTCAGGAGGGGTTTGTTGTTGTTTTTTTTTTTTTTAAATAACTTTTGCATGATGCCATTAATGAAGAGATTTTTCAGCCCCCTTCCGTTTGTTCTTAAAGCAGAGACAGAAATCAGAATTTGATTTCTATACCCTGGAAATGAACAGGGCTGTTAACAGTGGACATTTATTTTGTCAGAGAGCTTCACAAGAGGGCGATTTCATGATCTGTTATAAAAGGAAAAAGCAAGCCATTTACTTAAGTCTCTGCATTTGCAACTCAAAGGGTGGTCTAGGCGCTATTTTAAAATGCAGCTCCCAGGCCCCAGGCGGGGCCCACTGATTTCAAACCCCCACTTTCACAAGACTCATGGGTGGGTCGTGCGCACATGGGAATTTGCGAGGCCCTGCTTTAGCCGGTGTTCTTGCGCAGGTCATTTTGCCGTCGGCTTTAATCATAAACTTTCTCGTCTTACCATGACCGTATTGATCTTACCAGGGCTGTATTTAGCTCGTGATGGACAGGGTTACCTTGCTTTGGAACAAAACCCACCATGGGAGAACTATTTTGGGACTATTTTGATGAGTCAGCCAGATCGCCTTAGGCTTTCCCACATTCTGGCGCTTCCTTTCAGCGCGGTTAGCTGTTTAGTTGCCGGTTAATCCCGAGCGTAGCCACCGCGGAGTCAGTAGCCCCGGAAGGCACTGCATATGTTTTTGTGCTCAGCTGCCACTTTGCTCTGGGTTAGAAACCGAGACCCGCTGCCGGTGCACAGCAGGCCCAAGCCACAGGCTTTAAAGCCCTGGGGACAATCACTCCAAATTCCATAGCCGTGATTTCTAATCAGACTTTGAAATTTAAGCTGTTTACCATCCCCTTATTGCCAGCAACCGCTGTCCTGGAAACCAGCTCACTCTTTTAGTTTCTGCCTCCCTCCTGTGAACCTGTAAAAGCCACCTCAGACAGACTATTATCTGCGGAGTTGGAAAACTTGCTGATATTATTGGCCACCAAAGATTTCTCAGAGGCTGCTTGAGATCGATTTTCAACCCTGCCCTCTGCCACTCACCAACGTAAACACAATGTTACAGGCATGATGACTAATTCTAGTTTGCTCAAAAGTACTTTAAAATCCTTGGACACAGGAGACCTTAAGATCATAAAGTGAAGGCAGACTGGGCGACCCTCATTCAGACAAAATTTACTTCCCTTGAGGTTCATGAGTTCCTCTGACTTCATTTATAATTTCACCTTCTATGACTGAAGGATGTTTTTAAGAATTAGGGCAGTTGCTCATTTCATTTTAAAATACTACCATAGCTCTGCCTCGTTTCTGATCAGTAAATCTCAAATAGCAATTCCTAAAAGATCAACTCTCTTTAAACAAGAAAACTAGAGCTATATTTTTCAAGTCACACAGAAAGGGTCACCCCACTTACAGGGGGTGAGTCCTGTCTCACACTCATTACAACAAAGCTACGAGGGGCCACACTCTGTGCTAGGTCCCCATCCCGGAGTGGGACACACAGCCACACAAACAGGGGATCTCATCGAAATACAAACATGCTTTGAGACAAACTGTCCACAGAAGTCCATGGGTGTGTCTATATGCAGAGACAGACTTTCATTCAACCTGGGGGACCAGGAGCACTTGGGCTGAATGTTAAAGGGTGATTGTTTAATTAAGAGGAGGGACAGGTAGAGAGGCATCAAAGTTGCAAGCATAGCAGGAGCAAGAGCTTGGAGAAGTGATGCTGGGAGGGAGGAGCACTAGAGTTTAAACAGTGAGGCAGGCCACTTCCGATCTGATAGAATGGCTACAATGAAAGGGACTGACTACACAGGGGTCAGGGTGGATGGGAAGCTCCTGGAAATCTGGAAATCTCATATACCTCTGGTGTATCTGGAGGGCAAGCAAAACACTACGGCCACTTTGAAAAAGGGTTGGACAGTTTCCTCACACGTGAAGCACGTACTCCCCATATGATCCAGCTGTGCCCCTCCTGGGCATCCGCCCGCAAACAATGAGAGCAGAAGTCACCCAAAGGCTTGTGCATAAACGTTCGTGGCAGCTCCTCTGTAGTAGCCCCAAACTGGAAACGCCACCGCTGCCATCCATAGGGAACAGATAATCAAACTAGAGTATAATCATACAGTTGCATATTTCTCAGCAACAAAAACAAAACATAAACTATTGATACCATACTGCAGCATAAATGAATCTTAAAATAATTGTGCTGAGTTTCTGAAGAAGCCAGGCCAAAAAAACAAACAAAAAAAAGAGTATATACTGTATGTTTTCATTTCTATACAACTCTTGAAAATGCAAATGACATTCTAGGACAGAAAGCAGATCAGTGGTTAAGGAGGTGGGGAAAGAAATGACCAATCAGGAAACTTCGGGGGTGCTGGATGCTTGTCTTAATCATCGCAGTGATTACAGGGGTATGTACATATGCCAAAATGTGCCAAGTCACACATTTTAAATATGTGTGAACTTTGTGAATACACTGAAAATTACTCAACTATACGTTCTAAATGAATGAACTGTGTAGTATGTAAATTACACCTCAATAAAGCTGTTAAGTATGTGCAGTTTATTGTATGCCGATCACATCCCAAAATGTGGTTGTCTAAACCGGGTGGGATGGCATAGACTGGGTGGCTTACAAACAACAGAAATTTATTTCTCACAGTTCTGGAGGATGGGAAGTCCAAGTTCAAGGTATTGGTAAGGGCCTGTTGCCTGGGTCACAGGTGGCCATCTTCTCGGTACTAAAAAGTGAGCTTTCAAGCCATGAAAAGACATGGAGGAAACATAAATACATATTACTAAGTGAAAGAAGCCAATCTGAAAAGGCTACATACTGTATGATTTCATCTACATGATGTTCTGGAAAAGGAAAAGCTATAGAGACAGTAAAAAGATCAGCGATTGCCAGGGACTGGGGGAAGGGAGGGTGAACTGGTGGAGCACAGGGAATTTTTAGGGCAGTGAAACTATTCTGTACGGCCCTGTAAGGGTGGATACATGTTATTATACATTTGACCACACCCACAGAATGTACAGCAGTGAACCCCAATGTAAACTGCGGGCTTGGACAATTATCATACGTCTGTGTAGGATCATCAAATGTAACAGAGGTCCCACTCTGGTAGGAAATGTGGGTAATTCAGGGGGCTGTTCTGTGGGAGGGGGGTGGTATATGGGAGCTCTGTGTGCTTTTCACTCAGTTTTGCAGTGAACCTAAACTGTTCTAAGAAATAACATGTATTGAAAAGAGTCCTGTAGCAGAAGAGAACTATTTCTCCATTCAGGTTGCAGTTAAAGAGTATAAGGATTAACTTGAGAGGGCTTGGAGAACCCTATCCTGAAATGGGGAACTTTGCTCTGTACCGAAAGGACCAATTAAGTTCCAACATCTTTCACACTCCTTTGGGTTAAGGACCCAAAGGCCTATATGTAAAAGAAAAATCCATGAGACGTTACACATCACTGACATGTTAGCAAACCAGCTGGGTGCCCTGCATGGTGCTGGTGGTGATGGGTTGGGGTGCGGGGAGTGGAGTAGTATTTCCTGATGAGGAATTAGCAGATTTTCTTACTTCCACCCTGATTACAGGATGAAGGAAATATGTAGGTGGGGAGAAAATCCATTTCTCTGGACAGTCTGCTGCTGGTCTCCAGCAGACACAGAGCTTTTCTGGAGAACCAATTCTGTCAACCGAAACATGGCCTCCTCCCAGCCTGGAAGGACTTCCAACTTGGGGCCTGTCCTTGATGGCTGGGCTCATCTGGGGCCAGAAGAGAAAACAGCCCATTTTCTCTTAGTGTGGTGGCTTTTCCAGTTATTACAGTCCAAAATGACAAACTCACAGTGTCAAACACATCTCCAACAAACAGGACATTACTCTTCACCCTTGACTTAAATAGTTTAGAAAACAGAAGGTCATCAAAATAACATGATTTCCAGTAAAGCAGCCACAGGATTTTCGCAAACAAAGGCATGTGTTCATTCTTTACACACTGAGATTGCCGGCTGCCCCCACTTCTCTTCCTCCCCGCACAGCACCCCCATCCCATGGAGAGAAGGCTCCAATCTTATTACAATAAGAGCTAAGTTCACTGCAGGATGGAGGAGACAGCAAGAGGCTCTTTTCAAATGACTCCCCTGATGCCATTCATCCACACACAAATTTTGATGAACTCTAACATCTTTCCACCTGCTGGCTACACCCACAGCTTCCTCCGCCATGGGGAAGTCGCGGTGGAAAAGGGTAAATGACAGGAGTTGTCATATCTCTTAGGTCTCATGGTGTGAAAACACTGGGAATTACAATCTATCCATGGATTTATTTTTAATAAGACAGAAATTAGTTATGCCATTCTTCATCTGTTGGAAAGTTGAGAACAATGAGATGTAACCCAACTAACAGAGCTTCTCTACCAACGCATACCCATCCTGTTTTTTAATCGGTCCTAATCAAGCTCATTCCCATTCTCCTCAGGTTGCTAATATGATGATTTGGAGAAGGAGAAATCAGACACCCAACCATTCCACTCCTAGGTATATACCCAATAGAACTAAAAATGTATGGACATGAATGTCCTTAGTGTCATCCTTCACAATAGCCAAAAAGTTTAAACAACCTAAACACCCATCGACAGTTGAATGGATAAACAAGAGGTAGTATAGCCTTACGATGGAATATTATTTGACCAAAATAGCAATGAGGCACTGATACATGCCACAGCAAGGGTGAACCTTGAAAACAGTATGCTCAGTGACAGAAACCAGACATGAAAGGGACAAATATTGGATGTTTCCATTTATATGAAATTGTTCAGAAAATGCAAACCCACAGACGGAAAGTAGATCAGTGGTTGCCTGGGCTGGGGGGAGAAGGGTATAAAAAGTGAGTACCAATGGATATGGGATTTATTGGGGGAAAGACAAAAATGTTCTGGAGTTAGATGGTTGCACAACTTCATGAATGTACTAAAAACCCCTGACTTACATTTTTTAAAAAGGTAAATATTATGATATGTGGATTGTACCACAATTAATACAAGAGAAAGAGAAACTAGGCATTAAGATGGGTTCTGAAATACCCCTTTGATGTGTCCCTTAAGTCCTTCGTTCCAAATGTTATTGCAATATCTTCAAGTATTCATTCAGCAGAAGTAGCTATGGGGACCATTAATATTGTTATCTCCAAACATCCTGCTCAGCTGTGGCTCTGACCCCTGTTCTACAGGGCACTGAGGAGGTGCCTGCATACGCCACAGAGAAAACTGGTGAAAATCTACTTATTCAAAACCATGAGTACGAAAGTTGTTTGAAGAGCAGCTTTTGGCTGTGGAAGGTTTTAATATTAACAATTTCACACACACACACACACACACACACACACACACACACACACACACATGAGTCTGACTATACTAGCCCTCGTTTTGTTGTTCTCCCTGGAATGAATACACACTGCTCCCTATTTGCCTTCAGAGAGTGAATTAAAAGCATTTCTTTGTTATGGTTATTTGGGAACATTCTAGAGACTACTGCTTACTATCCAGTATGAAAAGCTGTTTTCAATAGATAAACACCCTCTCCTACTTGTGGCATTATTTTTATTTACTTTTGAGAATCCAGGGCTCCTTTACGGCATGCATCACGTGGGTGAGCGCATGTTTACGGGGACAGGGTGGGGGTGGTAGTGAATCACCAGGAGAAACGATTGCAATTTTAAACTAATAAAATTTCACTCCATGCCTGAAGCACCAAAACAATGAAATTACAGAGCAAACATTATAACTCACAGAAGACCATCAGAAACTGGTCTTCACGTATTCCAAGTTCTGGACACATGAGATACGTTAGTTAACGAAAGCAACAAATGGCAGGTGAGGATAATAAAGTCATTAGATTACCACATTTTCTTTCTCTAAGTCTTTTTTTCAAGCTCATATCTACTTCTGAAAAAAAATTTTAATTTTATTTATTGGTTTTAGAGAGAGGGGCAGGGAGAGGGGAGAGTGCGGGTGGGGGACAGAGAGAGAGACATCAGCTTGTTGTTCCACTTATTTATGCATTCACTGGTTGCTTTTTTTAAACTTTAAGTATAGTTTTTTAAATTACTTTATTGTTGTTCAATTACAATTGTCTGCATTTTCTCCCTACCACTCCCCCCACCCCAGCCAAACCCACCTCCCTCCTTTGCTTCCACCCTCCCCCTTGTGCAAAAAAATGAAACTCCATCACCCACTTATACCACACACAAAAATAAATTCAAGGTGGATAAAAGACAAATATAAGTCGTGACACCATAAACGTCCTAGAGGAAAACATGGTGTAGTGTATCTTTAGGAAAGTTACTTCAAACCAGCAGAGCCTCCTTTTCATTATTAAGAAGGAGTTGGGTTAAATTATAACTCATGTTTGCACAGTGATTTTTAAGTGTATGTTTATAGACATAATTTAACATTCACATCATTCCTATTTTACACATGAGGAAATTGAAGGGCACGGAGGGTGAACATCTCACCAAAGATGACACCATCCGCGTAGAGGAGCTGGACTTGACTTCTGTTTTTTGATTCCAAATCCTATGGTCTTTTCTCCACATCTCATCATGTAGCATCTGACAAATAACACATGTAAACAAATACCTGCCCTTAAAGCATGGATATCATTACAATGGGGTTCAGGCGCAGTGTACCCTGAAATAGATTACGCCTCAAAGAGTGAGAGGAGAAGGTGTGAGCGCACCTGCACTCTCCCGTCGTTTTGGTCGGCATCCGGTTTGAGGTCGGGGCGGCAGCCACCTGGCTGACCTGACGGAGAGTGAGCCTGATTTTAGGCTGAAGGTCATTAACATCCAACACCTGGCTGTTCAAGCCACCACAGACTCTCCTTACACATTTGCTGGGAGCTGGATCATTTCATGCTGTAACGAGATGGCTTTTCAGGTGGAAGAACCTTGGGAGCTAAAGGTTGCCTCCGTGATTCAGTCAGTCTGCAGGCTCAGGGAACTCAGAAAAGGTGGGAGCGGTGGTCACTCAGAAGAAATAGATAAAAGATTTGTTTCTGGAAGGATCAAGACTCCACAAAGTCGGGCCATGCGACCTCATCGACGCCAGCTCTGAATCCCAGTCCAGGGAGTCTCTGTGGCTTGCCTTGCACACGAGCAGTCGGCTGTTCAGCTTGGTAAGGCGCGGTAAGAAACTGGGACTTGTGGTGCAGGCTGGCACAACCCGTGCCATAACCTCCGGGCATTAAAACCACTTCCCGCCAAGAAAGCAATGTTTAAAAAGCACTTGATCTGATGGTCCTTGTTTGAGAAAGTTCAAAGGTTAAAGGGGCTGTCTGTTTGTCTGGATTAGGTTCCCTTCTCACATGCCCAAATCTTCCCACTTGTCTTAGTTGGCAAATAATTTAACATTGAACTCCCTGACGGTGATAAGAACAGTAAAGGGTTAGCCTCAAACCCTCAGGTCTAAGTGAGTGTTCTTGGTCCCTAACAGGCTGACCAGTGGCTGGCTGGCTGCATTTCCTCAGGCCACACAAGTGCACATTTGGGGGAGGGAAGGGGGCACTTCATGGGAAGGAACTCTGTCCTGCAGCAGTCCGCAAGCAAACTAAATTACCAGTTAAGAAGAGGCTAAGAGGAAATGAAGAGCTAAGGAAACGCATATGAAGAAAAACTCAATATGCAGGCTAACAAAATTACGGGAGCCATAATCACAGGATGTAGGGAAGAAAATTCACTTATGACAGCACGGATGATGTCAGTCTTCGGTCTTCAGAGAGGGCGCCCTGGATATGTATCTCCTCAACTAACGGGGGAGCAGCCAAATGGGCTTCGCTATTTCTTTATACAACATCTGTTTCTGCTCTCAGTCCGATGTCTCGGGTTGAGCTATCGACACTGGGCAGAGCCAGTGCACATGTCAAATGACTGCCAGCAAAGCGACTGTGAATGGGCATGGCTACCAGTCTGTGCGCCCGAATGGGTCCGAAGTCCACAGGCTCAGCACGCTATCTGCACAACGCCCTCCGTCGGCTGTGTGCTTATCAGTACTCCCATGTACTCCTCGCTGCGTGGCGCCCCAACTTTTCTCGCCATCGTGAAAACAGTTTTCCCACCATATTGAAAACAGACATTCGGAGGAAAGTTAGGATCCACACTGTCGTCACATCGCTGCTCCCTTCCCCCACTGTCATCAGCACAGGGAACAAAAGCAGTCACATCTCACCTGGGAAAGAAACGGACCTCGGTCTGAGATGTAACCTCTCTCCTGGGAAATGTCCAAACCTGTGGCAGTCTCTTCTGTACTGAGGCAGAACCTGAGCTCTGACATCAGGGGTGGTCCCCCGTCTCAGGAATAAAACCTCTCAGTGAGAATGATGGAACCAACAGTCCCCTTGACCCCGGGGTCTAATTCTGCCTGCCTGCAGGTAACACCTTTCTGGCAACCAAAGGGTACAGACATGCCCCTGGTCAGGCCCGAACTGAGAGCTCAGTTCTAGTCCAGGGCTCTATGTCTCGAGTCTTCAGGCTCCCCGGTCTAGTAAACACCCTGGAAGGGCCTGTTTGGGGGTAAAAAAAACATAGTGACACCAACTTTTAGAGCTCAGCCAAAAAAATGTCACTCGCTACCTCTTGAGATGAAAATAGTCTAAGAACTAGGATCACACTGCATTTGACAAGGGGTTGTAGACATGTAAATACTGTCTAGCCCATCAACTCCAAAAACCAAGTTTCCTAATTTCATTTTGGCTGCAATCATGACTTTCCTCCGAACGACTGACTTTTCTTCTTATCCCCTGTCTTTGCTGCTTCGTCCTCATCCTCATCTCCGGCAGGAGGGCTTCATGTCCACGTTTCTCCCAGGCAGAGAGAAATGGGTCCTCCTCCCCCGGCGTTAGATGACTCTCCTCCTGAAGAGCCAGTCTTTGAGTAGAAAGGGACAAGAGTCTCCATGGGTCCCCTGCCTGACGCCTGCTCGCTGCAGGGAACAAGGGAAGGAGGCTGGACAGCAGAGGTGAAGTGGAGGGGGAGCGCAGAGGCCATTGATGTGCCAGTAGGCCAGTGAGTGATTAACTCCCACCCTATTAGGAGGGGCCGTGGGGGCTGTGTCAGAACCTCCCCCAACAAGACTGAGGGCTGTAACCTCCCTGTGACCCTCTGTAGTGAGCAAGGCTTGCCTGGAGCCTGCCAGCGCCTGCCTTCCAGCCCATGGGTGGCCTCCACCTCTTCTCCCTGGGCCTTTTCTTTGCAATCTCCACATTCCTCCCTAAGGCTGAGCGAAAGCATTTTTACAAAACAACTGTTGGATGAAATGTCTTATCAGATCTGAATCACAGCAAATGTTTGATTGAGAACACCAACTCAAACATGACCTGGCCTTATACTTTTATTCATTTATTTATTTTTAATCCTTACCTGAGGACATTTTTCTCATTGCTTGAGAAAGAGAGAGAGAAACATTGATCGGTTGCCTTCTCATAGGCACCCCAACAATTATGGGATTGAACCCACAATCTATGTATGTGCCCTGACTAGGAACCGAACCTGTGACCTTCTGGTTATGGGACAATGTAGACTAATATTTTTACTTGATCAGCCCAACCCCACCTCAAGTGGATGCTCGGTCTTGTTCAAGACCTGGTGTCTGGAACCATGTCCGGCACAGCCTCAGCCTGGAACTCTCTCCCCCAGCAAGCACCTCACCCGGCTGGCTCCTTCTCATCCTTCAAGCCTTAAGTTAACTGAAACTAACGTGAAGTGCTCTTTCTTGACCATTTTCTTTAAAGCAGGTCTCTGCTATCACCCTGATTGTGGCCTAAGCAATAATTGTATAATCTTTAATTATTGTGTTGATTTACTTATTGCTGTCTGTTTAGCCTACGACTAAACCCCAGGAGAGTGGGATGGAGTCTGTCTTGTTCACTGCTTCATCCTCCACACTTAGAGTGGTATTCCATAATAGGCCCTTGTCAGCTGTCTGTAAGATGAACGAATGAATGACTAAAAAGTTGTTGCTCACCAATTGCAAAGTAAGAAAGAGATCCATGCTTTTTTAAAAAGCAAATAAAATCTGGTTTCTGGTTCAAAGATTCCTTAGCAGTTCACTGCTCTCATACTGAAAAACCCTGATGGAATCTGGACCATATTTGTGTCCTGACTATCCATCAAGGCCACTGGGGAGCCATTTCAGTGGGGAACAATTTCCTTTTTTAAAAGATCTCTAGGAACTACCTTAGTACTTTTAGATTTTTCTAGTGTATCTTTAGCACCCTGAACTGTAATTACTTCTGTACATGTCTGTCCTTGATTGGGGGATAGCATTTAAATCATCTTTGTAGAAACAGCCTTTATTTATTTTACTCAATAATTATTCATTGAGTTGCTACTACATGCCAGGTTCAAGAAACAATAAAGACCCATCCAGGAGGGAGTATAGACACAAGGTGCAGGGTGGTGTGTCTGGAGATAATGTCTGCGCTGAGACTCAAGCAGCCAGGGGCAGGTGAGGTCACGTGACACTAGGAATGAAGGATAAAGTAGAACACAGTCACATCTAAAACACAGGGACTGGGGAGAGAGCGGGATGGCGGGTGTCATCAGGAGTTCTGTGATTCCAGAGAAGAGAAAGGGTAGCAAGAAGGATAAAGGTAGAGATGTAGGCAGAGGTCTGACTATGAAAGATAATGTTAAGGTGCTTGGACATGTGCATGTTTTAAAGAGCGTTTCGCCGTGGCTGGTGTAGCTCAGTGGATTGAGCGCGGGCCTGTGAACCAAAGGATCGTGGTTCAATTCCAGTCAGGGCACATGCCTGGGTTGTAGGCCAGTTCCTGGCAAGGGACGCACAAGAGGCAACCATACATTGATGTTTCTCTCCCTCTCCCTCTCTCTCTCTCCTTCCCTTCCCCTGTAAAGATAAATAAATAAAATGTTTTTAAAAAGAAATAAAAAAAAGAGCATTTTGTGCTCATTTTTGCATTTGCACTAGGTCACTCTCCATGTAGGGAGAACGAATGGCTAGAAGGAGGCTTATTAGAAGATTAATGTGATGGTGAAAAACAGAGATGATACAGGCCTGAGGCGATGTTTCCGAACCTGCTGCAAGTATAAAACTACCAGTGCCCATTGTAGAATAAAAATCTGTGCTAAGTGACTAGTGCCCACACCGTGGCTCCCTGGAGAGCTGGACCGCTCACTACAGGAAACAGCCAGCTAAGATGCCAGGGCCTGCGGGGCATGGACTGTGTTCGTTGGTTGTGCTTATTTTGTAGCTTTTGCGTCACTTTTCCCTGTGTGAAGGGAGACCGTTTGGATGTTTCCATAGACAAGCCCTGCTTTTTGGATCTACCAAGCTCATAAAAAAAAAAGAGTAAACAAGTCACCTATATTGGTAAATAACTTAGGATTTACAGCTTGTGGCCAGTGTTAATTACTCTGGGAAATAACTGTAGGAGATAATTAAGACTCTAATGTAAAATACCATGTCACTTCTTCAGTAGATACAACATCTAAGACATACTACAGGGTAAAAAAAAAAGCTCTTGTATGATTCATTACTGCATGATCAGTAGTACCTGATCATACTACTAGTTACATTAGTGTCCCCGAATTAACCAGTACACAAACACACATTTGATGGAGTTAATCCAGCGATTTTCGACCTTTTCCTTTTCACGGCACACATAAACTAATTACTAAAATTCTGTGGCACACTAAAAAATATATTTTTTGCCAATTTGACAAAATAAATAGATAAAATTTAATTCATTCACACTGGATGGCCATTGTTGTATCAACTGTTGTCATTTTTTATCTGACAATCCAAGGGAAAAGAGGTCCATCTCCCTGACTAGCCAGGTGTTGCATGTTTTAAAAATTCTTGTGGCACACTGATTGAAAATCACTGTTGATCAACTGCCTAGGTATTCTGACAGAATTAAAATGAATTTTCTCTTATTTTAAAATGCTGTAGCACTCTTTAATACACATATTCTTTGTGAACTATTTATTCATTAGAAACAGTAATAAGACAAGCTAATTAACTGTAGACACACCTGAGAAATAGGTACTATATAGCAAATTCTCAACGGTTCTTATTAATTCTGGGAAAGCTGGATCTGAAATATTTAAAGTGAGAAAATACAAGATGTCATATGATATTGGGCTGTGGAAGGTGCTGTGGGTTGCATTTTAATATAATTATGTCCAATGCTTGTGCTTTGGAATACAAAAGTGAACGAGGAAGTCCCTGTGTGTTTGAGCAGCCATCTTTCCCAAGGGGATGCTAATATTAGCCTCAACAAATGACTCCCTCTCCTCATTTTCTTACTATTTGTATGTTGCTTTGGTTAGAGGAAGAGTTCAAATGCTTTCCTGGAAGGTATTCTGCAAGACAGAAGACCGCGTGTGGCATGAGGGGAGCAAGCCCACAGTAAATTCTGCCCCAGAGTGACGCCGGAGCCAGAGGGCCATAGTGCAGTTACGCAGAGGTACTTACTCCAGGGTGAGTCCCCGTGTTCTCTGTCAGATGAAAAACAAGCTTGGATTTAGGTGAGGATAGACTTTGTTTGAAAGACTGGGGAAGGGACTTCCTAATTCATTTTTATGTCCCACAGCACAAGCATTGGATATTACTATATTCCAGTGTAACCCAAAATCACCTTCTACAACCCAATATTGAGTGACGTCTTATATTTTCCTCTCACTTCATCCCTAGTGCAGTAAGGAGGCCCTTCTGATTGTGAGGTCTGCAAGTTCAAGCAGAAGGGGGCTTTTCTTTACAGGAGGAATGAAGGCTGGAAAGATGCTCCCTAAGTGAGGGGAGGTCAGCACATGTTCACCCTAAAATCAGCTCGTTCTCAGAGGGGCCTTAAGGAAGGGCTGTGTGCTGTCTGGGGTGAAAGTGGGTCAAGGCTCAGGGGCCCAGGGATGGAGAGAGGCTTAACTCAAAGTTTGGTCAAGTCAAGGTCGAAGGTATTTTGTCCAGATGGGCCAGTGCAGACCAAGTTCAGCTAGTCATTCATAGGACAGAGAATGGGAATTGGAGGGTTTGTGTCTCGCCTTGTCACAGGTAAACAAGGGGCGCATCTGTGAGTGTTGTGTAAATCCTACAGGGAAGGCTGGGTCCTTGTAGGAAGTCACTTTCTGGATCACAAATGGAACCTCGAAGGTTTGCTTTTCCAGGAGGACAGGGCTCAGGTGAAATTTGAAAGGGTCACATTTCCTTTCTTTTATTTTTAAGCCACGAGTTTATTGAGTGCTTTATCTAATCAGATTTTGATTGCAGGGGAAATGCAGATTTAAAAAAGGGCTTTGGTGAAAGTACTGTAAGATCAGCTCTGACATTGGTGACTCCAGTCAGACTCTAATGCCACCAGCAACTCCTTGATTAAGGACACGCTGAAGACAAGCTGCCAGGAGCTTTCTGAGAAGCTGACACCAGGCAGAGCCAGAGTTTCCAGCCCTGAAACAGGGCAAACTTCCCTTTCTAAAAGAAGACAAAAATGATCGCCTTTACCACAGGTTTAAGGGTCTTTAAATCCTGCTCAGATTTACCCAGTACAGCTTACAGTGCCTAGGTATACAGTTTTCTTTGTGAAAATTAATAAAGGAAGCCTCAACCAAGACTGGAGCTGGGAGGGCCTATAGGGGGACTCTCATGCCCTAACACTCTTTCTTGATCACATCAAACAGGAAGACACCTGCCTTTTACCTCCAATAGAAAGGTGTTTTCTTCTCTAATACCAAACCAGGAGGAAGGAAGATATTCCCCTCCCCTGGCAATGGCCAGGCCAATGAGATGGTTACAACCCAGCCAATGAGAAACCACTACATTCCAAATTCCCAATTTCCTCCAATGGGCTCTATGGTATCACAGCTCTTTCCAAATTCCCCTTCTCTCTATAAAAGAATAGTCTTCTCCTTTGTTATCCTAATCTGCCTAAGGTTGTGTTATACTTGCATGTCCTGAATTGCAAAGCTCTGCTACTTCTGAATAAATACATTTTTGCTGATAAAATAACTGACTTTTATTCTTAAGGTCAACTTTTTTTAGCTTTTATTAAAGGTGCATTTTCCTGTCTATGGATATTTCTCTACATCTTTCACCTACAGTCTAGACTATTGGTCCCTTTCCAAAGAATCTTCATTTGCTGCAAAGATCCTTTATTTTAAACTTGACACAGTACCATGAAGTTAAATGAGGACTGGATTGAGAATGAGATCTGGGTGTTGTTAATATCACATCCTCAATTTCATCATATGTAAATGTAGATATTAATATCTTACAAAATTAATGTTACACTTAGATAAGAACATATTTGGAAGTTCTGTGCCATCTGTGAAACTGTATGCTTCTTTTCTTACACATTATTTTTAGAGATAATGACTGACTTATGGAAATTTTCTTCTTTCCTATTTACATGCCCCTAATATATTTTAAATACAGAAATACTACAGAACCTATTTTTATAGTTTGCTTATATCCAGCTGTTTTCACAGTAAGGTGAAGGGTTGACATGAGACCAATTGCACTTGAGTATAATCTCATCATCTTAAGAGGCAAGAACAAGGACTTTCTGGTAAAGATGGCAGCCTAGGTAAACACAGCTTGCCTCCTTGAACAACCACATCAAAATTACAATTAAAATATAGAATAACCATCACTCAGAACTGTCAGAAATCAGGTTGAAAGGAAGTCTGAAACTACGGAATTAAAGAAACCAAATCTATCCAGACTGGTAGAAGGGGTGGGGGAGATGCGGAACAGGCTGGTCCCACATTCACAAATGGTGGATAGAAATTCGGGAGGGATATCTTGCGAGTGAGGAATCCCAGCTCCACACCAGGCTCCCCAGCCTATGGTTCCAGTGCCAGGAAGATAAGTTCCCATAACTTCTGGCTGCAAAAACCAGCAGGGAGTGTCAGTGGGAGAAACTTCTGCAGTCCCAGCAGTTCCTTTTAAAGAATCCACACACAGCCTTAGACTACTCTGTCTGAGTTCCAGCACTGGGGTAGCAGCTTGAAAGGCGGCAGTGGCATACAGCCAGGCACTTTAGTGTCTGGCATGAAGGTGAGAACTGAGGATCAGAAATGTGGGCAGAGGCCATTGTCCCTTTTCTGAGCCCTCTGTCCATACAGCTACAGAACTGTCAGGCTGGTGCCATATCTGAGACTCCATCAACCTGGCTAACACTATGTGACCCCACCCTGCAGATCCCCAGAGACTCTGTCCCACTCATCTTATGGACCCGCCCAAGCTGATTTTCCATATGAATGGCTGGTGGCTCATGCTTCACAACTTCCTAAATACTCTCAAACAAACAACAGCCAGTCTCAGAAAAATTTACAGGGAAACAACAGTAGAGCGGATGAAGTCAAGAATCAAATCAATGATTTAGAACATAAGGAAGTAAAAAACAGCTAATCAGAACAACAACAAGGAAAAAGAATCCAAGAAAATGAGGATAGTGTAAACAGCCTCTGGGACAACTTCAAACATTCCAAATTTGCATCTTAGGGGTGCCAGAATGAGAAGAGAAAGAGCAAGACATTGGAAATCTAGTGGAAAAAAATAATGAAGGAAAACTTCTCTCATTTGGTGAAGAAAATAGACATGCAAGTCAAGGAAGCACAGAGAGTCCCAAACAAGATGGACGCAAGAGGCCCACTCTAAGACACATCATAATCAAAATGACAAAGGTTAAAGATAAAGAGAGAATCTTAAAAAAAGCAAAAGGAAAGCAGTTAGTTACCTACAGGGACATTCCCATAAGACTGTTGGCTGATTTCTCAAAAGAAACTTTGCAGGCTAGAAGAGATTGGCAAGGAATGTTCAAAGTCTTGAAAAGCAGGAACCTACAGCCAAGATTGCTCTACCCAGCAAAGATATCATTTAGAATTGAAGGGCAGATAAAGAACTTTCCAGATAAAAAAAACTAAGGGAGTTCATCATTACCAAACCATTATTATATGAAATGCTAAAGGGACTTATTTAAGAAAAAGAAGATCAAGACTATGAACAATAAAATGGCAAAAATACATATGATCAAGAATTGAATCTAAAAAACAAAACTAAGCAAACAAGAAGAACAGAGACAGAACTATGGATATGGAGAGCATTTTGATGGTTGCCAGATGGGAGGGGGTATGGGGAAATGGGTGAAGAGGTGAGGGGATTAAGAAGTACAAATAAGTAGTTACTGAACAGCCATGGGGATGTAAAGTACAGTACAGGAAATGGAGTAGATAAAGAAACTATGCATGAGCCAGGGACAGGAACAAATTGTGTGGAGATTGCCTGAGGGAGTGGGGTGCTGGGTGGAGAGGGGCAAAAGGGAAAAATTAGTACAACTGTAATAGTATAATCAATAGAATATAATTAAAAATGGTAAAAAAATGAGGCAAGAACATTTTAATATTTTTTTACTTTTTTTTTAAGACTGTGCTATGGTGCATCTAGACGTAGTTTAGGAACAAGGAGTTAGTAGTAATAATAATGAATTATGTTCATGGCTACAAGATCCAAACAAAACACAGTGAAGACCCAAGCTTGTGTATTTGCAAGACCAGAAGATTTGGGAGATGCGTTAGGGGTCGCCTTCAGAGATTGCTTTGCTTGCCTTCTCACTCGTACCAACACCAACACGTATTGTTTGAATGCATACACACTCAGAACTTGAGGTGAAAATTGTCCAGAGGACTAGGAAGGAATATTGAACATTGCCTGTGTTTTTATTTGGACATCTATTCTCCTAGGGTTTTCTAGGAGAATTTCCATCACAAAACCTCTGCTCCACTTACCAAGCGTATTTCCTGAGCCAGAGCCCATTCTGTGCGTGGATCTCTGTATTTCCATCTTCAAAGGGACATTTTAAAAGGCTCTGGGTGACTTTATATCTGCTCTGTAGATTTACTTTAAAATATACTCCTCATAAATGTATAAGGTTATGCAAAATCAACATCCTTAAGAGACTGAAATAACAGATTAGCACACATTTAACTATCCTTTTAGGCAGCTCTACCGTTTTAAAAATAGGCACCTGGTTTCCTGAAACTCAGACTCTTGACAGAATGTTAATGCTTTAGTCCTTTCAGGGTTAGAGATGCACCCTTTTGATTGCTCCCTAGGGCAAATGTTGAAACGTTTTTTTGTAGATTAGCAGCTTTTTTTTTTTCAAAGCACAAAATGTAGTCTTGTGCTTCTAAAAGCTTCTAATGTAGTCTTGTACTTCTAAAAGCTTTCTACAGTACAAATTCAAGTTTAAATTTTTGAACTCAGTCCCCAACAGGCAAAAGTCTGTTTGGAATGCTTACGCAAGTGAACGAGCCTTCCTTATTTTTTAATGCATTCTAATTAAACAGCCGTGTTGTGGTCTCTGTTGGCTAGCGAAAAATGGAGACTTTCGGTCCATCCCCTGTGTCCATTCTTTCTAGCTAAAAGTCTCCCCCAGTTATGTACACAAACACTGAAGAGTGCATATAGCCCGTGTTTAAGAAGCGCCCGTGGGGGTGTGGTCAGGCAGGGATGGGTTTCATCCCACCAGCAGCTCTAATATAGGGGTGCCCTTGACGGTGGACTTAGTTAAATCAGAAGTAAGCTTCCTCCTTTGACTGAGCCTTCTGCTACGGTCTAACCAGAGAAATCAGCTCTCTTAGTTCACTCATTTAGGCTTTACTTGTTTTCCAGTGTCAGCTGAAAAGGAAGCAAGCTTCCTGCTGCTCCCAACTTGCTAATTTCCAAGTTAGAGTTTTGGGGAAACCCTTCAGAATGTTGTTTCTCAGGCCCTAGAGTCAAATTGTTATGTATTTAAAAAACATTTTCAAATTGAACGAAACATTTTTTCCCCTTCTGGCTTCAGTGCCTGCGAATGCCAGAAAAAATTAAATTTTGAGAGGGATAAAAACATAACATCTCTTTGTAGTTAAATATGAGCATGTGCAGTGCAAACTGAATTTGTAAGCGCAGGCACACACAGAAACTCAGAGCAGGACTTGTGGGCGTTGTGATCACTTGGTGCCTGCGCTGGGAGAGCCCTGAGCCCCGCTGAGTCCCTTCGTCCCTCTGCTTACAAGTGCTTCCTAGTGACTCAGGCCCTGGGTGAGTTCAATTATCTCTCTAAGGACCCCTTTCACAGGGAATCACTATCGCTCCTCTTGGAGGCCCCAAGAAACCTGGTAGGAGCCAGCTCACTGAAGGCATTTCCCTGGGGTGTCACCCCAGGGAAATTTGATGGGGCCAGAGGCATTCCTGAAGCCAGAAGGTACCATTAAAACAGACTGAATATCCTAACAGGCACACTACCATCGATATTTTTTATAATTCTAAAACTTTCACAATAAGAGGGTTCCTGCAGGTATTTTGTTCAACTCCACATTTCACAGATGGTCAAACTGAGGCCCAGAGATCAATGTTATCTGGCTAGTTATTAGTAAACTCCGGACTACAACCCATCACACCCTATAATAGCTCTGGCCGGCCCAGCCTGGCCACGCCCCCTCCCCCCCCAAGGCTTCTCACTGGATCTGACGACTAAAACACCAGGCGTTGTAAAATACACGGAGGCGAGCAATTCGCACTTGGATTGAAAGCCACGTCTCCTAATTCTTAAAGGGAATAAACCGTCCTTTGATTCAGTGATTTCTTTTAGGTTAAAGATTCAAAGGTATCGCCATCCCATTCTCCTTTTTTAAATGTATTTGTAATAAGTTCAAGTCATGTTTAATCATTTATGATCCATTTATATACACAGAAGCATGTAAATTGTATACTGTGATCAAACACTGCATAGGTGGTCAGACCGAAAAAGCGAATTACTCTCAATCAATAAATGCAATAGGTTTAGGAAACTTTTTCTTATGTTTGCATTTTTTAAAAAAATAATGTGCAACTGGTAAACTGAAAAATAAAATTAATTGAGCACACTTAATATATAATAAAAGCTGGATTACACTTAATTAAGGGAAAAGGCTAGTGCAGAACATGTAGGTTCACAGCCAGGGTTCTCGAGCAAGAGCCACGGGTTCAGACCCTGGCTCCGCCCCCGACTGGCTACGGCAGCCTGCGCGGCCTCCTCGTGTTTCCTCACCTGTAAAAGTCATAGCAGCGCTTCCCTCAGCGACGTTTCCAGAGCCCATAGCCCGTGTCCAGCACGCAGTGAGGAATCAGTGCATGCGGGCTGTGGCCACACTGTGAGCTCGGGTCATCCTGAAAGCTGGCGCAGAGGCTGCCCCCATGTGAGAAGCAGTCACACCAGGCAGACACAGCCACGGGGGGCCTCCGTTTATGAGTTTTACAGTGTAACTTATTCCTAAGCAGTGGTACTACAGCTCTCTGAGGATTAAATAATCAATGCAGGGGCACAGTCGGAGCCCAAGGGCTGGAGTCAGCCAAGGGAGGAGTGCTGGGGCCAGGGTTGGGCCTCGGACACCGCAGCGGCCAGGGCCACTGGGAGAGGCCAGAGGTCCCAGAGGGAAGCCCTGGGATCAGAGTCAGGCCAGGAAGCCTCGATTTCCCAGTTTAATCTTAAAAATGGCTGAGGCCCAACTTCCCTGAGGCAGATGTAGTGCCTCCCGGTCACGGTGTAGGCCCACAGGGCCACCAGGACAGTCAAGGCTGGCATCTGGTGGCAGTGCCCTCCAAACAGGTGAACACTGTGATCTGCACCAGGGACAAGGGGCTACAAAAGGCCCCTCTGGGGTAGCCCCAGGCTGCACTGGCAAAAGAAGAGGGAAGGGGAGAAATAATAATACCAGGTTGTGTAGTAACTGTCCAGCTCCCAGAGAATTCCAGAAGCCAAAATAAAGTGTGGCCTGTCCAGCGGTAAAGTGGTAGAGCACTTAACTGATAAGAGCCTTTCCTTCCTGGTCCCAGCACAGGGGCCACTTCCTGGCCTTGGACTCTGAGGCTGCCGGAGAGGGACAGAGGAATGAAGGCTCCTCAGGTACACACCCCTCCCCACCTTCCCCTGCAAAGGGCTGCTGAAGGAGGGGCAAATGAGGGTACCCAGGGGCGAGCAGCCTGGGAAGGACAGGATTACTGACAAGAAAAATGCAGAGCCTTCCCCAGAGGGTACTGTCCCCTCGGGCAAGGACAATCCCCTTTGGGGCAAATCTCTACCTTCTAATGGGTCACAGCAGGACCAGGACGTTGTACGTGCAGGGGGCCTGGGCACTGGCCCAGTGCTGAACACACCAGCAGGCAGCCTTCCAATTCAGGCCTCCAGCCCTGAGACAAAGGCACCCAGGCCCTCTCCACCCTCCCAGGTCCTGTGATGGGAAGTGTAAAAAACGTGGGGCACACAGTCTGATAAGTGGCAGGGGGTGGGAGGGGGTCCTCCCAAAGACCACAGCACAGAGCACTGGAAGGCGAAAAAGTCTGGGAAATCTGGATATACAGGACACTCCCAAATGGGACTGTGATGGTGTGTGGGGCCTTTCCACCCAAAGAGGCCCGGGCGCATTTCTGAAAAATTGAATGGCGGGTGGGGGAGAGGAGAGTAGCGTTTAGCCATTTGAGGACAGGTGGTGCAGTGGCAATACGGATGGCGCTGGGGGAGAGACCCAGGTGTGAATGCTACCTGTTCTACTCACTGGATATGTCCCCTTGGGTAAGCCACTTCACTCGGTGGGTTTCAGTTTTCTCGTCTATGAAATGGGGTTCTTATCTATGAAGCACCTGACTTGTCGAGGAGGCTCAGCAAGGAGCTGCTGTGAGAACCACATCAGGTCAAGAATGCAGCCTGGGCTGCAAAAGGAATTGATTGGTTTAAAAATAAAAAATAGAGTTGTTACGATTTTATTTGAAAACTTCATCTGAACGGTCGGTCCCCATGGCCTCTTGCTCAGCTCATTTTCTTTCCTTTTGCTTCACAGACGAATGGGAGAGAATCTGGGACACAGTCCAGTGCAGAGGTGCTTGGTGAGGACCCCCGGGGACCGATTTGCCTGTAGGCTG
Organism: Anoura caudifer; assembly: GCA_004027475.1. Taxonomy (NCBI): domain Eukaryota; kingdom Metazoa; phylum Chordata; class Mammalia; order Chiroptera; family Phyllostomidae; genus Anoura; species Anoura caudifer. The sequence continues at coordinate 504 of PVKU01011780.1, read as the reverse complement.
TGGGCGGAGAGCAGCCTCAGCCTCTCCTCCCCCGACTCCCGCTGAATTCAGAGAGAAACTGAACGCCCTGCGGTCTGCCCTGCCAGAAGCTCCTTGGTTGCGGGTCTGGATGTGACCTGGCAAATGCGACTTGTGTTGCTTAATAAGATGTTAAAAGCTACACCACAGACAAAGGAAAAGGAGAAGGACTCACTGTATGAAGCATTTTAGGTTTTTTGCATCATTTTAGCAGCTCTAATCTAATTTTGTCCTTAAAGACATCCGGCCCCCAGGCCCCTGGTGTTTCAAACAATTTCATACCCAGCTAATCTTTAATCACACCTCTAAGAGATAAATTAAGTGAATGCGTTTAGAAGAGATGCTTGGGGGGTAGGGGGGAGGTGCTGGTCTCTATCTGGGAGGATTTTAATTGTGCTCAACCAAGACAAAGCACAATCCAAAGCAGACCAAAAACCTTCATTGCAGTCTTAGGGGGTTGGGAGCAGGAACAGTAGCTGGGGGGGG
>PVKU01011779.1:0-40676 GCA_004027475.1 Anoura caudifer | reverse complement strand
TTTCATGACTTAGAATACTTCTTTCCAGCCCCTTCTTGCCTATAAGGTCTCTTTTGAGAAATCAGCTGACAGTCTGATGGGAACTCCTTTGTAGGTGACTGTCCCCTTATCCCTTGCTGCTTCTAGAATTCTCTCCTTCATTTTGATCTTGGCTAATGTAATTATGATGTGCTTTGGTGTTCCTCCTTGAGTCCAACTTCTTTGGGACTCTCTGGGCTTCCTGGACTTCCTGGAAGTCTATTTCCTTTGCCAGATTGGTGAAGTTCTCCTTTATTATTTTATATTATCTCCTTTATTATTTGTTCAAATAAGTTTTCCACTTGTTGCTCTTCTTCTCCCCCTTCTCCCCCTATAATTCTGAGGTTGGAATGTTTAAAGATGTCCTAGTGGTTCCTAAGCCTTTCCTCATTTTTAGAATTCTCGTTTCTTCCTACTTTTCTGTTTGGTTGTTTCTTTCTTCCTTCTGGTCTACTCCATTGATTTGAGTCCCAGTTTTCTTCCCATCACTGTTGGTTCCCTTTGCCTTTTCCTTCATTTCACTTACTGTAGCCTTCATTTTTTCATCTAATTTGTGAGCAAATTCAACCAATTCTGTGAGCATCCTGATCACCAGTGCTTTGAACTGTGTATCTGATAAGTTGGCTATCTCTTGGTCACTTAGATGAATTGGCTCTGGAGCTTTGATCTGTTCTTCGGTTTGGGCCATATTTTTTTGTTTTGGGCTGGTTGTGCCTGTTATGTATGAGGGGCAGAGCCTTAGGTGTTGCCCTTAGGGCAGGGCAACCCAGTAGCTGGGTTGTGATACTGTATGTGGGGCAGGGTCCTAGAGGGAATAACAGCGTTTTCTCCACTCTCTGCTGGATTTCAGTCACTTCTCCACTTCCCCCAAGCAAACTGGGCGTTTCTGGTGCTGATTCCCATGTGGATGAGTATGTTCTAGGACCCTGTAGATCTCTCCAGTGAGCTCTCCTGTGAGGCTAGGAGTCTCTCCTGGCACCTCAACCCCTACAGGTGTTTTCAATCAGTGTTTTTACATTTTATTTCCTGGCGCTGGGACCCTGGGTTGCAAGGTCTGTCTCGATCCCCAGTTTTGCCTGTGCAGGAATGTGGGACCACCCAGTCAGCCAGCCCTCTTGCACACCGTGCCCCACTTCACAATCAGTGCCTCACTGGGTCTGCCTGTTGCCACCCTGTACCTGAGGTCTGCCAGCCGCCACTTGCGCACCCAGGGTCCGCCCACTGCCATCCTGTGTGCCCAGGGTTTATCAGTTGCTGCCTTGCCCGCCTGGTGCCACCACTTTTTTTGCCACAACCCCTCTCTGCCCAGCGCCTATCTCCACCTGCCTGACTCTGATCCTCATACCGTCTGAATGAATATGTCTATTTTAACTCCTTGGTTGTGGAATTTCCATCCAGTTCAATTTTCTGTCAGTTCTGGTTGTTACTTAGTTTCTAAATTGTTGTCCTTATTTTGGTTGTGTGAGGAGGCATAGTGTGTCTACCTACACCTCCATCTTGGCCAGAAGTAGGAGCTATTTCTTTAAATAAGCTTTCTGCCCCTTTTCTTCTCTCTTCTACTTCTATGAGTCCTAATAATGCATTGATTGTATCTCTTAATAGTATCCTATAGTTCTTTTATGCTTTCTTTAGTCTGTTTTTTTCTTTGTTCTCCAACTGGTCATTTCAAATGACCTATTTTACACTTTATAGATTTTTTTCTTCTGCTTGATCCAGTGGGCTGTTGATTGCTTTCTGTTGTATTTTATTTTATTCATTGTATTCTTCAGCTCCAGAATTTCTGTTTGTTTCTTTTTTTACAATCTCTGTTATACTTCTCATTTTGTTCATGTATTGTTTTCCCAATTTTTTTGAATTGTCTTTCTGTTTTGTAGTAGTTCACTGATCTTCCTTAAAACAGGGGTTTTAAATTATTTATCAAGCAAATTGTAGATCCCCATTTCTCTGGGATCAGTTACTTGTAAAATATTATGATTCTTTAGTGGAGTCATGTTTCTTTAATTTTTCATGTTTCTTGAAGTCTTGCAATGATCTCCTGTTTTTACTGACTGGATTAGAGAGACCTTCCATCAACCCTGTTAGGGATTCTGAGGCATTTTCAGACCCTTTTTATGATTATATTGCTCCACATTTCTTGGAGGGAAATTCTTAAGATTGAATACCTTCTCTTCATCCTGCAAAGCCATACTATGTGCTGATAGTTTCTCATTTCCTTGTTTTTCCTATAGTTCAGTTTTGTGTGCTTTCTCCCAATCCCACACTATGCATGTGCATGCTGACCAGCTATCTGCAAAGGCTTGCTTTCACTGCCCTTCGTGGTATACACAGGCAGATTATCACTGGTTGGGGTGGCTGGGGTAGGGGTGATGCATGCAGAATGTTGGGAGTGTCCATGAACTACTTGGGGAGAATCTGCAGGCAAGGCATCCCCAGCAACTCATGAGCAGACTTTCTGACAGTTTCTTTTTCTTTCAGCATTTTGTGTATATCATCTCACTCTCTCTTGATGTTTCTGCAGAAAAATCCACTGATAAACTTATGGTGCTTTCTTTATATGTGACAGAGTCCACCATGGAGTTAATAGGATCTGCATTCCTTTGATATTTAACATATTGAACCCTAGCTGGTATGCTCCCAGTTGCTCCCTGCCTCCTAGTCACAACACACCTCAGTTTGTCCTCTGAATCTATATCCTGTCAACCTTCCCTTAGAAACATCTCTCAAATATGACTTTCTTATGGCTATCAAACTGGATCGTAATAGGTCTACCTAAATCTTATCTTTCCCCAAGTCCTTCCAGTCTACCCATGACATCAGGTTAATTGTACAAAATACCAAGGGCTCTGTCCCTCTCATTCTAGAAAAGTATAGTATTTTCCCTAAAAACATTAGTTCAATGCTTTCTATAATCTCATCTACCTCATCTCTTTCTCTGTTTCTGCATGAACTATCTGTTCTAACCAGGCTGGTCTTATTCTTCTATTGTGAGACCATTTACCTTTGAATTCCTGAAATTATGTTCTCATTCCTCCTCAGGGCCCTCCTCATCTGTGGAGTGAAACCATTCTAGGTCACAATGTTCTTTTCAGATGCTAGAATAGTCAGTCACTCTGTGTACTGTTCATCACATAACTTTGTCTTGCTAGTTCTATTAGTCAAGGTTCTCCAGAAAAACAAAAACAATGGGAGAATATGAATATATACGTAGTGTTTATATATATATTTATATATAGGTATAAGAGATAATGGATGGATGGATAGATAGGTAGATCGATAGATAGACTTTCATTGATTAGTCTTAAAGAATTTGCTCACGTAAGTGTGGTAGCCAGCAACACTGAAATCCTCAGAGCAAGCTAGAAGGCTGGAAATTCTAGCAAGAAGCTGATGTCTTGAGTCTGAAGGCAGGTCTGGAGGCAGAATTTTTTCTTCATCATAGGACCTCAGTATTTTCTCTCAGGTTTTAACTAATTGAATGAGTCCTACCCACACTGTGAAGGGTAATCTGCCTTATTCAAAACCTATCAATTGAGATATTAATAACATCTAAAAAATATTTTCACAACAACATGTAGACTAGTGTTTAATCAAACAACTGGGTGTCATTGCCTAGCCAAACTGTACATAAAATTAATCACCACATTGGGTATGTGTATTTTTAAGAGTTCTTACACATAATTGTCAATTCTGCAATCTTGTTAGACATGTGAATGGAAGAAGGAAACAGCATTTGAGGAATTGCAATGAGTCAAGTATTAGAAGGTATGAAAACAATTACAGCTTGTGAGGAGTATAAAACACTTCATGTCAGAAAGAATAGATTTATGGAGAAGATAGAAACAAAAAATTTTTGTGAAATTTGTCCTTACTTAATGATCTTCCTACTACTACTTTGTTCCTTTTGGAGCCTTTGTAAAATTTATATCTTTCTTCATCTAATCAAAAATCTCATGTTTTCCATCCAACCTGTCTATCTTAGTTATGCATCATATTATTATTATTTACCATGTTTCAGTATTAAGTGCCACTCAGAAAATTTCTTCTCACAGTTTTTCATCTGACTTTCTATCATGGCAAATGAACCCTGCCCCCCACCCAAATTTTTTAAGCCAAGAGCCCTTGTAAGCAAAATGTTCCTTTCTAATTTTGTATTTCTTTGTATCCTCTATAGTATTTTCTATGATAACCTCTATATAGTTATCAAACAGTAAGGGCTGGCTGACTGACAGATTTAACTTAGGCCAAGTAAGATGTTCACAGTTCTGTTCTCATATTACCCACTTATTGTTGGATACTACCTGATTGTCTCACCAGTAGCTCACATTTGACATGTTTCAAACCAAATTTATTTTCTTTCCAAAACATTGGATGATACAGAGGAACAAAGAGGTAGCTGTCATGGCCAACCTATAACTTTCCATATATTGATGACCTCCTCATTTTCCCATGTTCTTTCATCTTCTGTCCCTTTGTGTCATGCACTTTTTCTCTCCACCATATAAATCATACTCCCTCTTTCTGGGATACTCTCTTTGATCTTTATAAGTCAAGCTCCTTCTTACAGTTCAGCTTTCATCTTCAAAATTACTTCCTAGAAGAGGTTTACCCTGACTGGACAGTATAACGACTACATTACTCTTCATCACATTGCCCTGTTTTAGTCCTATGTCTAAAACTTAACCACTGACTGCCATGACTCGGTTGAGCATTGTCCTACAAAGCAAAAGATCACTGATTCAATTCCTAGTCAGGGCACATACCAAGGTTGCAGGCCAGTCTGCATGGGAGAGGCAGCTGAACAACCAATCAGTGTTTCTCTCCCTCTCTTTCTCCCTCTCTCTAAAAAAAAATCTTAAAAAACCTTACCACTCTCTCATTTTTCTGATTTATGTATGATTTTGTTAAAACTGTGACTGTCCCAAAAATAGGGTGTAAGCTCCATGACAGCAGAGACTTCTAAGCTATTCAGCACCCCCCCCCCAAAAAAAAATTGTCATTTAGATTGGCTGGTGTGGCTCAGTTGGTTGGAGTGTCATCCCATAACCAAGTTTGCAGATTCAATTCCCAGTCAGGGCACATACCTAGGTTGCAGGTTTGATCCCTGGTCTAGGAATTTGGGAGGCAACTAATAGATGTTTCTCTCTCACATTGACGTCTTTCTCTCTCTCTCTCCCTCCTCCCCTCCCCCCACTTGAAAAGCAATGAAAAATGTCATTGGGTGATGATTTTAAAAAATAATCATTTAAGCTTGTTAAAAATGTAGATTTCCCAGATCTAAGAAGCCTTAGCTCCTTACTCACTGCATGAGGGAAAGGAGGTGGTAAGGCCTAGAAATCTGTTTGTTTTATTTTTAACATGCCCTCCAGGAGATTTTGATGTCAAGAGGTTCTTTGATCATACTTTAAAACCATGGTATGGACAGTAGATAAGAATAATGCTGTTAGTATTGCACTGTATTTTGAACTTCATTTTTATATTCTTAAATTTAGCAGAAAGAAAAATAAAACTTTCTCTAAGGAATCAATGCTTTCTATGTGCCAATACTTAGTGCTAGGTGTTATAGAGTTGTGTTTCTCATATTTAATATTCATACAAACCACCTGGAGAATCTTATTAAAATGCAGATTCTATTCAGTAGTTCTAGGGAGGGATCCAAAATTCTGTACTTCTATAATAAATTTTAAAAAGCATGATCTAGTACAGCCACTATGAAAAATGATATGTGTGTTCCTCAAAATATTAAAAATAGAATTACCATATTATCCAGCAATTCCACCTATGAGTATGTATATGAAGGAAAAGAAATCACTGTTTCAAAGAGGTATTTGCACCCCTGTGTTCATTATAGCATTACTTGCAGTAGCCAAGACCTGGAAACACTCTGAGTGTTCATGGATGGGTAAATGAACCAAGAAAATGTGGTATACAGTCATACACCACCAAATAACAGAGATACATTCTGAGAAATGCATCCTTAGGTGATTTTGTCATTGTATGAACATTATAGAGTGTACTTACACAGATCTAGATGGATTAGCCTGAGCTATATTGTACACACCTAGACTATATAGTATAACCTATTGTTCCTAGGCCACAAGCCTGTCCTGCATGTTACTGTACAAAACTACTCGAGATCAAATCAAGCACAAGAGAAAATGATTCAATCAAGAGAAGTGGTAAACATGAGCTGTATGAGGCTGCTACTAGTGTAGCATGGCATGCTGTTTTAAACAAACTTTATTTTTATAAGAAAAAAGAGCACACTCTAAAATAACAATAAAAAGTATAGAATAGTAAATATATAAACCAGTAAAGTAACATAGTCATTTATCATTATCAAGGATTATGTACAGTACATGATTGTATGTGCTATACTTTCGTAAGACTGGCAGCCCACAGTTGGGTTGTTTACACCAGCATCACCATAAACACATGAGTGACACATTTCCCTATGAAGATAAGATAGCTACAATGTCACTAGGCAATAGAAAAATTTTAACTCTGTTATACAATCTTATGGGACCACCATTGTATATGTGGTCCACCATTGATCAAAATGTCATTATCTGGTACATTACTGTACATATACAATGGAGTATTATTCAGCCATTTTAAAAAAAAGGAAATCTTGCCATTTGTGAAAATATGGATGGCCCTGGCCAGATGGCTCAGTTGGAGCATTGTCCCATATACCAAAAGGTTGTGGGTTCTATTCCTGATCAGGGCACATACCCAGATTAGAGGTTTGAGCCTCAGGGCATGTACAGGAAGCAATCAATCAATGCTTTTCTCTCTATCTCTCTCCCCCCTCACACATACCCCACTTCCTCTCCCTCTAAAAAAAGCGAACCTTGAGGTCATTATGCTAAGGGAAATGATTCAGACAGAAAAAAAGTGTTGCATAATCTCACTTATATGTGGAATCTAAAAAAAATTGCTTTTCTACACATTAACAATTATCAGAAAATAATTAAGAAAACAACTTTATATTAGCATCAAAAATAATGAAATAAATAAAACATTATGTATATTTTGGCACAATTCAGAAAATTAACTCTACATTTCCAGTAAGGTACCAGATGTTGCTGGTCTTGGGACCACACGGAGTAGCAAGGCTGTAGTATAGAGAAAAAAGAGGCCTATGAGTTCCTCAGGAGAAGGAAACATATCTTTTTATTTTTATAAACTAATGGCTGACATATTGTATAAGCTCAACACTTTTTTCAATGAACTCATAAAGGACTAGATCAAGAAATATAATAGGGTAACTCAGAATTATAGTATAAGGCAGAATTTGTCAAAGAATGTAATATAGATATGAGCAAAGCACAAAAGGAGGTGATTATTTTTAGATAGCAACAATGAGGTAATTTGAATGAATGCCCTGCATGCAGTATTACTCGATGATTGTTTATTACACCAATGTGACATTGACATATTAAAGAGATTTATTTTAGTTATTATAATTACTAATTCAGCTAACTAAAAGTATAATGGGACTAAATAGAAAACTGGGTATATAAACACTACAGATTTTTAAAAAGAGTGCTTATTTGGCTCATTAAATTCTTTGCTTACATTGTTGTTTGGTATGCAGCATGACATGAAGAACACAATGTGCTTTACCTGGAAATTAACCACTGTCGTAATCAGATATTACAGCGGGATCAGAAAATGAGCTTTCTGAAGCACAGTTATGAAGGTTATTTGCTGAGAAGAGAAACCACACATGGTTTTGATGTAAATGAATAGATCATACACTTAATAAGGTGAGCTTAGTTGTTTTGGTTTTTTTATTACTATGAGTCTATTTTATAAATGTTAATTACCATAAAATACAAATGATTGATACAGTATGTTTTATTACTTTTCTTACACATATGTCAAAGTAATGAAATGGTGTAAAGTCAGTATAGCAATTGTAATGCCCATGATATCTGAAAAAGGAAGAACATGACTTTTTTCTCAGGTACTAAAAGCTGACCCATTAGGACTTCTTTCTTTGGGAAGAAGCTTACTATTTCAAAGTGTATTTTTTTTTCAGAAGTTCAGGTAATATTTAATGATTTAGTAATTCTACTCTAGATTTTAAATCCATATTCTGTATAATCATCTTAATATAGGTAATATGTTACATGGCCTAACAAATGAGATCAAGTTAAAAAATCTCTATTATATTTGCAATGAAATGATAATTTATGTAAATAATTGTAACCTTAAGACAAGCTAAGATTCTGAAGTGTCATCCAAAAAAAAGAATACATTATGCTTAATAGAATTTTAATGAGTTATTAATATATTCTATTTTTTATAACCTTTAGTTTATATTTGGTAGAAGCTCTAACTTGCTTATATTTGGTGAACTAGAGAGCCCTGCTCTCTCAAACCACCCACAGAAACTACTGCATCAAATTTTTACAGAGAAAAATAACTGTAAGATAAAGTTTTCATCAATTACAACAAATCAATGGCAGAGTAGAAATAAAATTCAATGTCCTGAAAACTATGCATTGTCATAGAATCTAGCATAGAACTTTCATTGGCTTCAAATCCAAGTCCAGAATGAAACAAAGAAGTTATAAATCCAATGATAAAATTTGAATAGTTACCTAAGCAGAAACCTCAGTTGGGGAGAGGAGTGGAGAAGCAGTGTGAAACTCAGCAGCATGATTTTTCAGAGGCTGTTAGGGATATAAAGAATGCTTTATATCAACTAAGTGATGAAATTTCATATAGTCATGATATATTTGTTAATATTTGGTTTCAGAAGAATTTAATGCTAACTACGATGGCAAATTCTGAAAGAGCTGCAGAGATGCAAGAAAATTACCAGAGAAATAGGTAAGCTTTACCTAAATTCTATAAAAAGTATTCTGCAACCTCAAAGATACCTTATTCTTTTCACAGCTGTAGCAAATAAAGTTTGTATTTTTTTTTCCCAAACTGGCAATGCTATTTGCTTGTTGCTGGACTTCAACATAATCAGTGTTGCAGTTGATTTAATAGTAATTTTGGGAGGTGTTAATAGTAGATTTATTGATTTGGTACTTCAGATATCACCTCTTCTGAACTTGTAGCTTACCAGATAGAGAATTCCATTTTAATTCTCTGTGGATCCTCCATTCCACATGGCACATTTAATAAAAGAAAATATTAGATTCTGATTTTTTTACTGAATGGATGTGTGTATGTTATAAAAATTGTTTTCACCAATAATCCATTAATTTAGAGATATAGAGTAAAAATGGTTTAAAATCTGTTATATTTCTTCTTTCACCATAATAATCATGCTACATTTCAATGTATAAACTGTGAGACTCAAGTGGACCCCTCGGGATTGCTCGGTTCATTAATGTAGGGCTACCACAGCCAGAAAGGGAGTTCCCGCCGTCCCTGCCCATGTGTTCTTCTTCACTTTCTTGTTTTTGTTATCATTGTACAATCTTTTTATGGAATTTATTGGGGTGACATTGGTCAATAAAATTATATAGGTTTCAGGCATGCAATTCTATAATGCATCCTCTGTCTATTGTATGCTCAGCACCCAAAGTCAAGTCTCCTTCCATCACCGTTTATTCCCCCTACACCCTCTTCTGCCTTCCCTCACTCCCTCTTCCTTCTGGTAATCACCATGCTATTATGCTGTTGTCTGTGTCTGTGAGTCATTGTTTGTGTTTGTTTTTGCTTAATCTCTTCACCTCCTTTTCCTAGCCCCGCATCCCTCCTGCCCTCTGATGACTGTCAGTCTGTTCCCTATCTATGAGTCTTCACTTTCAACTCTGGTAGGAAAAAGACTTTTAAAAGACTACCCAAAGGACACCCAGCTAGCACAGTTGCTAGAGCATGAAACTCTTAAAAGACTACCCAATCCTTTCTTCCAAGGCAGGTCAATGGTAGACAAAAGTGTTTTCCTGAAATAAAATTTATTTAAAAAGAGTTAACTTGGTCTTAGGCTTTAAAATCTGCATTTGAGCTGGAGGAAGGACTTCACAATCATAAAGAGCTTTTTGTCATCCATGAATCATCTTAGAGCAGTTGGCCCAAAACATAAGTAAATTATTAACCACAGATAGAATAGAATTAAGTGACTTCTCATTATCAATGCTGATGTAACAATATGCTGTAAAGCTGGAGAGAAAAGTTGGAAATTTGCCCGTCTGTGATATCTTTTTTAGAAAACTTAACCTGATCCCCCTCCAGTCTTCTGTTAATGTTTAAGAATTGGTGTGTATTCAATTGAAAAATTTCCCTGAAATAAACAGATAAAATTTACAGTTTTCATGTGGACCGACTTGTAATGTGAGCTATAAAATGAAATGTTCAATGGGCAACAGAATGGACAGTATACTTATTTAATGTGTAATAAATAGAAATTTCATTTAACACTTAGTTGCTCTTGAGCCATTTGTTACAAATGGTTAAAAATTCTAATCCATCACTTCATACCCATTAGGATGGCTACTACTAAAATTAATAATAATAAAATAAAACAAAAAATAACAAGTATTGGTGAGGGTGTGAAGAAACCGTGTACATGGTTGATAGGAATGTAAAATCATGCAGTTGTTATGGGAAATAGTATGATGGTTCCTCAAGAAGTTAAAAATAGAATTACCATGTGATCCAGCAATTCACTCTTGGATATATATATCCAATATAATCAAAAGCAGGAATTAAAGAGATATTTGTAGGCTCATATTCATAGCAGTATTATTCACAGTAGCCAAAAAGTAAAAGCAACCCAAGTATCCATTGATTAAGGAATGGATGAAAAGACTTTTTTTTAATGTGACTACCTTTGCTAGAGAAATATATATATTACTAAAATTAAAAAAAATTGTGGTATATACATACAATGGAATACTAGTTAGCCCTAAAAAGGAGGAAAATTCTGACATTTGCTGCAACTTGATTGATCCCTGATGATGTGCTAAGTGAAATAAGCCCATGAGAAAAGGACAAAATACTGTATGATTTCACTTATACCAGGTTCCTAGAGTAGTGAGATTCATGAGACAAAAAGTAGGACAATGTTAGCCAGAAGCTGGCAGTTTCAGTTTCGTTTTTTTTTTTTTTAAGATTCATGGTGTTCTGTGGGTGGATGGTGGTGATGGTAACACAACAATATGAATGTACTTGATATCACTAAACAGTATACTTAAAAATAGTTAAGATGGCCCTGGCTGGTGTGCCTCAGTGGATTGAGTACCAGCCTGTAAACCAAAGGGTCGCCGGTTCGATTCCCAGTCAGAGGACATGCCTGGATTAGGGTGGGTGGGTAAGAGGCAACCATACATTGATGCTTCTCTCCCTTCCTCCCTCCCTTCCTCTCTCTCTAGAAATAAATAAATAAAATCTTTTTAAAAAAGATGTAAGATGGTAAATTCTATGTTTATGTGTATTTTACTACAATAAAAAAACTTTACTCCAGCCCTCGCTGGTATGGCTCAGTGGACTGAGTGCTGGCCTGCAAACTAAAGGGTCACTGGTTCGATTCCCAGTCAGGGCACATGCCTGGGTTGTGGCCAGGTCCCCATAGGGGGTGCACAAGTGGCAACCACACATTGATGTTTCCCTCTCTTTCTCCCTCCCTTCCCCTCTGTCTATAAATAAATAAATAAAATCTTTTTAAAAAATTTTACTCCAGATGGGTACCTTCAATATTACTCTAACTAATGTAGATAGCCAGGAACAACTTACTTTTCTAGTGATTATACTAAAAAGCTTTGTAGTGTCTATCATTAAATTTGTTTTTAAAATTTCAGCATTGTTATAAATTTGCTACCAAGAGTGAAATTTGACACTTAAGCACAATTATAATTGGAAAATGTTGCAAATTAATGCACATTGTAACCTTTACATTTTAAACACTTATTTTCCAGAAAACTACAAGAACAACTGCCCAAAGTAAGAAACTCAGTTGTTGGACCTTTTGAGATAGTAAGTGAAATCAGTTAGAATGTATGCATATCAGAAAATTTTAGCGAATTGTTAGTAGTGCATAAAATGATTGTTTGATAGTTTACATCTATTTGGGAGGAAAAGACAATTAAAAAGAATTTATCAAAATGTTATTTCCAATAGGAAAAGTATAATCAACCCAACAGCAGTTCTACAATAAGGAGTAATGAGCAAATCATAGATAGAGAGAAGGCTGACAGCTGTGGCTGACAGCTGTGGGGGTAAGGTAACCTGGGGATGGGTGATGGAGGAATTGAGCAAAAAAGGAAAAAGAAAAGGGGAAAATAAAATAAATGGAACAAGTTTAATTCTTTTGAGAAATAACTATCTATGCAATTATATCAATTTGGGGAAAAAAAGGTCTGTTTGTGTGTGTATGAGATACATAAACATCGGAGGTTGTATCCAGTGTGCAATTATGAGTGACTTACAATTTTGTTTAAACTTCAGTATTTTCCAATGAAAAGACAGTGATATGAGTTGCTATTATTATTTTTAAAGTGCTATAAATCCTTTTTAAATAAGAAATAATTATCTAAATATTTTGTAAAGGCTATGCAACAGAGTGTGTACCAGCACAATTCTTTGGCATGGTGTTCAAGAAACATTTTCAGAAATGTGTTTCCAAAACAGCCCCTATATCTACTCTAGCTGTAAATCAGCCTAGTTATAACTATCACTAGAAATACACATGAAACAGTATCTGTTTTTTTTTCAAAAGTCAATTTTTTTAAAAATCTGAGATGTAGCAGAATATGAAAAACTTTGTCAAGGGGATAACACACTACTCTGGAGGATGGTGCAAGAAAGAGCAGATAATCTCTTATCTCTAGTACCAAGTACAATGCTATGGCATTTAATTCATAAATGTTCATTAGCTATTGCATGAATGAATGGGAAAACATTAAATGTTTTTCAGTCTCCACTTATAACACAGGAGGTCTGTCTAGAAGGTATCCAGCCATGTAATATGAAAAATAGAGACATTTATTAAAGAAGAAACAAGAAATACTGTATGCAGGACAATGACTCCTCAGTCCTCTTCAAAATAGGCACCCTGGGACCTCACACAGTTTTCACAATCACCATCAGCTTCCCCATCCTGTTTTCATGAAGCTCATCCATGGTCTGAAATCTCTTCCCTTTCAAAGATGATTTTAGTTTGGGGAAAATTTGGAAGTCTCAGGGCACCAAATCTGGGCTGTGTGGGGGCTGAGTCACCTGGGTAATTTGATGTTTTGCCAAAAAAAACTCTGCATGAGCATGATTCGTAAATGGGCATGTCACCGTGATGACATTGCCACTCACCAGTTACTCAGAGCTTTGGCCTTCTGAATCACCTGAATTGTTTCTGCAGAGTAATGTTCAAGCTTAATGCAAAATCTGATGCAGATTCATTGCTCTACTTGCTCAGTCATTTTGAATGTGAATGGACACACAGTACACATGCTCACTCAGTGGTGTCTAGTGCCCCCACTGACAAGTGCAGTGAAGTCATCATTGTTCACGGATGCGCATTCCAGTCCACTCTCTTTGGCTGCCAGGGTACATCGATGTTGCACAAACTGTTCTCGTTATATTAACAATGGCTGGACTTCTTCCAGATAGATCTCATGTGTACTGAGTTTCACTTGCTGTTATTCAAACCTAATTTCATTTCAATGCCATTATACATTTTATCTTTTCCTCTTGCAGAAAGATAAAGAGCCCACATTTTCAAGTTCATGTTTTTGGTTTTAGATAGTGCTGTGGGGAGCTGCTATAGAATAGAATGTGAAGCACCTCAGTATTTTACTTTCAGTTATTTCTTTCTTATCCTAAACAGCTTTGCAAATTATTGTAGACCCTAATTTACAGAATAGATGTAGTCCTGCGTAGAAAAAAATCTGAGGGATTTAAAATTAGAATGAAAACTGTAATTAATTTCATTTGGCAAACTAATTTTTATTGGATAGTCACTGTTCGCTACACTTTCATTGCTATGGAGCCTAGGGAATTGAAAGTTTGAAGAGCAACTGTCCATCAAGAAAGACATTATCACTGCAGTCTTTTGAAATATCTTAATTTAGTCCAGAATGAACCAAATGGGAGAAAGTTTCTGATTCATGCCCACATCTGATCTGACTCACGTCACAGGTTACAGTTTGTACTGATTATGCTACTTTATATTTATCAACAGTTTCTTTAAAATGTGTTGGAGATCCCTAGGACTGGTGATTTTTTTAACTTTATGAATACTTATCCATGACTTTATACATTTATTTAGTGTCTTAATTAATTTATAAAATAAAAATTTTTTTATGGCAAAAACTATAGGTTGGTTTTTGGTTTTAATTCACTAGCATGTTTTGTTCATTTTCCCAGTTTCGCTTTGCTGATGGACTAGACCTCACACTCATGGTCCTGGGATTACTGGCATCATTGGTAAATGGAGCCTGTCTTCCTGTAATGTCAATGATTTTAGGAGAAATGAGTGATAACCTTCTTAGTGGATGTCTAGTCAAAAGCAACACAAGTGAGTACAATATTTGCTTCTTTATATTACTGGAGACTTAAAAACATTAAATACAACCAACAGTGAGCTCATAATACAGATTATTGTATTATCAAACAGCATCTATATAGTATATATTTAAGTCATTTATACTTTTATATTGCTAGGGATTAAAGAACCAAAATTTATATTCATCAGCATTTTTCAAAGCAGCAGAACCAATTGGGTGTGGGTGTGTGTGGGTGTGTGTGTGTGTGTGTGTGTAAAGAGAGAGAGATTTATTTTAAGGAATTGGTTCACTCAATAATTGAAGCTGGCAAGTCCAATCTTCATGGTGGGTCTGCTGGCTGGACACTCAGGGGAAAACCAGTATTGAAATTCAAGTCCAGTGGCCATTTGCTCATGGTATATAAAAATCATCTAAGACCCAGTATTGCTCAGCTTATCTCTCTACATATTCAAATAATTTTCTATCTAAAGTACAGCATAGGAAATATAGTCAATAATATTGCAATAACTGTATGGTGTCAGGTGAGTTCTGGATTTATTGGTGTGATTACTTAGTAAGTTATATAATGTTCAATCACTGGGTTATACACCTGAAACTAATTAATATTGTGTGTCATCTGTAATTAAAAAATAAAAAAATATTTTAAATAAAAAAACATGATGATTATATCAGGATTTAATCAAAGGCCTGGGCCATTCCAAGCCATTTATCTGTAATTCACCCTTTAAGAAGAAGAAATCAAGAATGGCTAAATCTTTCAGAGAGCCTTTATAGTTTCATTAATAGTATATGGACATGCATGACGTTTTAGAACATAATACAGCAAACAGACCAAAAAGAACATGCAGAAAACTATAGTACTGGAGACAAATAGATTGAATAAATGTAGGAGGGGAATCTAGCAATCAGATGTGGGAAAAAGTGTTTTTATGCTTCCCATAATTATAGATGTCCTTCATGTATTGTTACCTTGTAGCATCATGTTTTAGGGTAATATCCTTTGAGGTGACATTCTTTAGAAGCAAATTCCATCAATTCTCCTAGGCACTAATCTAGTGAATACTCACTTTTTTAAAAAATCTGGTGTATATTATAAATATTGATATTGATAATTCCCTGATATTACATTTTTCCCCAAGTTACACAATAGGAAGGAAGTATCCTTTGCTATACATTATAACTAGGATAAATGTCTCATTAAAACCTGTCTTTTAGACACAAGCCTGACTTTATACATTATATCTCTCTTTGTGCCCTATTTGACTTTAAGTACTAATTTATACCTTCCAGTTTTCCACCTGAAGGCTAACCTTTCTACTGTCCCAGTCTTGTTTGAGCGGAATAAAACCATTGCATCCACCTCCATGTCCTTGCATGTGATGATCTCTTGTCTGCACAGTTACTATTTGGTTGGCCAAAAAGTTTTGTTTTTTTTTTTCTATACGATGGCTCTAGTAAGCACTTAGTTGTCTTTAATTTCATTTGAAACAATTTTGTTAGATTGTATTTTGACAGCTATCATATCAGTGTGCATTTTAAAAAATGACAGTAACCAGAAGGGAGGCTGGAGGAGATAATGGGGGGAAAGGGGGAAGGGTTTTCAGGAACTACTATAAAGGACACATGGACAACACTAAGGGAAGTGGGATCAGGGGAGGGAGGTAGGGATGACTGAGCTTGGGGGCAAGTGGCAGGGAAAATGGAGACAACTGTACTTGAATAACAATAAAAATAAATGAATAAAAATATAAAAAACTTATCAAAATTGGTGAATTTTTGTGTAGCCATTTTAACACTGAAGATGGAAAAAATAAGCAACATTTTTGGCATATTATGCTACATTGTTTCAAAAAATGTAAAAACACAACTGAAACACAAAAAGGATTTGTGCATTGTATAGAGAACATGCTGTGCCTGATCAAATGTGTCAAAAGTGGTTTGCGAAGTTTTGTGGTGGATGATGCTCCATGGTCAGGTAGACCAGTTGAAGTAGATAGCAATTAAATCGAGACATTAAGAACTATCAATGTTGTACTATTCAGGAGAGAGAGATAGCTGACTTACAAATATCCAAATCAATGAAGTTACTGGTGAATATAAAAAATGTGTCTTTTATGGAAAAAAACAAATGGACTTTTTGGCCAACCTAATAATTTTTTAATAGTTTAATGATAGAAGCTAAATTAAGGATGTTATTGTGTTTGTTAAACAAAAGGAACCACCAATTCGTTGAGCAAATATTTATGATTACCAGTGATGTCTCTCTGTGTCCAAATGAGTGAGTGAAAGAGGAAGGAAAGAAAAACCTAGCAACCTGAGGCAGTGTCCTTGGGAGTATTCCTTCTGTTAGATCTACTCGATAATCGATTGTCTTACCAGCTTTAAATAGGATAGGCCAAACATAACTGATTGATATTGATCTGAATTTTAATTTTTGTTTTTATTTAAGGCTTTTCCAGTTCTGGTGTTTTTTGGGGGAGGCGGAGGGTTTTGTTTCATTGTGGAGTACACAAATTTCTAATAGTTGACTTTCTGGAGGATAATAGAGGAGGATTATTTGCTCCAAAAGATGAAAATATGAATATAGCTGTTACTGATCAGGGGCCCATTTTTTAGCCAATGTTGAGCTCTTGCATATGCTACCTCTATTAATATAGTCTCCAAAATGAGACTATGCCATTATTATGTGATTTCTAGATGCCACTTTTAGAAATAATGTTTATTATTTTTGTTAGCTCCATTAATTTCATTAAAACCTTTTACTAGTCAATTCTGATACTTCTACTATGTTTATTGTGATAGTTGGAATATACTGCTTTAAATTTTTTTCCTGCCAGAATTTCATAAATGGGTTAAGAGGAAAATGATTGTTTGCATATAAATAATGATCATAAATATTATCCTATGTGAAGACGCTGGAGTTGTGTAAGAGATGAAGACTTATGATGCTGCCCTAGCTAGGTGGCACAGTTGGTTAGAGAGTCAGTCCCAGGGGCGGGTGTGAGAGGCAACTGGTGGACATCTAGCTCTCGCTCTCGCGCGCGCTCGCTCTCTCTCTCTCTCTCTCTCTCTCTCTCTCTCTCTCTCTCTCTCTCTCTCTCGCTCACTCTCTCTCTCTCTCACTCTCACTCAATCAATCACTCTCTCCCCCTTCCTCTCTCTTTCAAATCAATGAAACATATCCTCAGGTGAGGATTTTAAAAAGAGTCATGATGTTTGCAATTCATTTTAAATATTTATTATAGAGGTTTAAGAAAGAACATTATGATAGTGATTATTAACCACTGTATTGTGCTGTTGGTGAAATCATGACCTTGGTATATTAATTAACATTTGATATATGTTTTACCAGATACATAAAACAGTTTATACAGAAAACTTGTAACTCAAGGAGTATTTTAAATACTGTTCTATTATGTTGCTATCCTTGTTACACTCAACATATTTCAATGAGCTTTACTTAAATTTTTCCCATGACTACTGCTTCTAGAATTTTCACATGTTCTTGCTTTTCTTGGATTTTTCTAACTTATTCCCATGGGTATCCCAAACAGAATTCTAAATACATAATCTTAACAGGGAAGGAGAGTTTTATTACCATTAAGTATACACAATTGTTGACTGAAATCAGAGATGTCCTAAAGAATTCTTTCCTGGTATGAGACTCATACAATATTAACTTATAATTTTTCATGTTGCATAAGCACTTAGACCACAGAAAATTATTTCAAATTTTAAGTTAAATAATAGAAAATAAGGTAATCATAAACCTGTCTGTAAACATTATTAAGTTTATTTTCTTGAGAATGCACTATATTTGCTTTGGAGAGGTATGTATGAAACAGTATGACCAATTAAAAATTAACTGCCTTTATAATTTAAAAATCTTTTTTGCAGCAAATTATCGAAACTGTACTCAGTCTCAAGAGAAGCTGAATGGAGATATGATTGTGTAAGTCAAAATGAAATGTAAATGTATACATTGCATGCTGCTTTATTTAATATTTATAAGGAAAAAGCTGAAAAGTTTGATCATTAATATTACAAGTGATTAAAGCAAACATGCCCTCTTCTTTCATTAAGTTATAAAATGTAATTATTATGTAATATTTTCTTCTATTTAAAAGGTATATAGGCTCATACACTTTAAGTTGTATTTGACAAAATTATCACCAAGAGAAAAGTTGTTTTGGGGTTTGCATTTTTACATAAATTTTTCCTCCTAGAACTGAAGGTACATATCCTGGAAACTAAAGGACTTGTTTTTCCTCCTTTTCAAATTGTTTTTCTTACAAACTTTATAGAAAAATGCCACTTCTGTGGACTTTAAAAAAAAGAGAGGTATGTAACAAACAGTAAAAATAATAATAAAATGGTAAAATTTGACTGATTTTGGAAACTAATTATTTAGACAATTATAGTTTAATTAGACTAAAAATTGTAAAGTCTGAAATAAGTAGCAAGGATATTCTGTGTTAGTAGTTTTATGTATTAAACAGTATGCTTTTGTCTGTGCTGTATACTGAGTTTATTAGAGAGATGTTACTTTACTGAGTATATTTACTGGATTTCAGTAGTATCTCACTACAACTATGCATCTTTGCTATTGACCTAAGTGATGTCTCATGTTTTCACCCAAAGGTGAAGCCTGCATGTTGCCCAGCCCTAGGAGACGCCTATCACATCACAGTGACATTCTCTGGACCATAATTCTTAACCTGTACTGTCCAACATGTTAGACATAGCCACATATGGCTCTTTAAGTTTGAATTAAATAAAATCAAATATCCAGTTCCTCATTCTCAGTCACGTTTCAGGTGTTCAATAGCCACATGTGGCTGGCTGCCATGCATGGGGAGTCACTACGTACAGACAGGGAATATTTTCTTCATCACCAAAAGCTCTGCCATAGTGCTGTTCTGCACTGTGAATGGAATCCCCTCAGGTTGTGCTTTGCTGCTGCCTCAACTTTCCTTGAGGGAAAATTCTTTTGTTTTTAGCAACTTTCACATAAAATTTCTTTATAATGTGTTTTCTAAAAATTCCTCATTAGGACCCAGGGTATTGTCTTCTACTGAATTCAATTCTTACAGTATGAAAGCAAGATTCAGATGTATGATTATGAAGTATGAGTTTCTTACAAAAAGTTGGGAGCTTTTAAAAATATGGGTATCCATCTAAAGAACAAATGAAAGGGAGAATAAGCTGAAAATGTCTGTGCAGTTTTTAAAAGGTTACTAAACTTATTAAAATCATTTTTAACATTTATAATGTTGTATTTGTTAGGCTGCTATTTCTCAAACCAGTGTTCTTTTCTCGAAATATTTGAGATCCATGATTTTAAAAGGTTCCATGGTCAAGTTGGTTTGGAAAACACCGTATATGACAGCCTCCTCTTGGGGACATGCAGGTCAGAGAAACAAGGTAAAAGCTCCCATTAATCAAGTTTTCCAAACCTATTTGACTATGGAACCTATCTTTTTCTCCTAACTTCTAGTAACATTCTGTGGAACTAATGTTTTGATGACCACATTATTGCTTTATATAACTTTCTTTTTTTAATTTTATTTTAATTGTTGTTCTTACAGTTTTCTATTTTCTACTCCCATCCCATCCCACCACCCCAGCCCTCCCGAGCTCCCTCCCATTTCCACCCACCCGAGCTTTTGTCCATGTGCCTTATATACTTGTTGCTCTAATCCCTTCCCCTTTTCCCTGGATATTCCTATCCCTCTCCTCTCTTGTCCTCAATTTCAGTGTGTTTGGTTATATTATAATTGTTTGTTTGTTTTTTTGATTAGGTTCCTGTTAAAGGTGAGACCATATATAACTTTCTTTATTAGGACAAACTAATACCTCTATCATCCATAATCATCAGGAACTGAAGAATTTTATTCTGCCTATTTTCCAAAGACAATGACTCATAGTTTTATTAAAATGTAATGTTTTAATGTTAGGTCTATACCTTTGTTTTACTTATCAGGCAGTTATCCTGGAAATAGTTGAATCTCCTCTTGTTGAATTGGATTATAATGACTAAATAGTCCTAAGATTATTGTTGGTGAATATGATGCCTCCTCTTTTGTGTCAAGAGTTAATTAATTCTATATGAACTTTTAAGCAACTTGTGCCTTCCTTTTTTGCTACTTTGGATATATCTACTATAAACTACTTGAAAATGAAGGGGCAAACTAGAGGACCAAGAACCGTGTTAGACTTAGTTCAACTGCATTTAATGTAAAACCCATCATAATGGCCACTTAACCATGATAGAAATTTACTTCTCTCACACATAAAAATAGGCAATCTAAGGATGAAATATGGCTTAGATGTAATCAAGGACTCAAAAATGCTTCTGTCTTTTTACTAGTTATATGTCCACATCCATTTTATCTAGGCATAGTACCACTCCAAGTAAAATGGAGGTTTTCTTACTTCAGAAGATCAAATATTGGTTGATAGATTAAATAGATAGTGATTTCTGCTGCATCAAGTTGTAGCCTGGAACATTTCTCAAATTATATGCAGTGCAAGTGACTGATGTTAATAGGTAATACATTTTAAAAGAATGAGGTTGTTATGCTTGATTGGTCTATAACATCCTAGGTTGAACAAAATTAAACTATTTCTTTGCTTTTAGATTTTTTTAAAATATTTTATGTATATTATCAATTTCCAGGGGCAGTGATGTTAAGTATAGTGTTTCCGAAACCTATCTGAGAATTCTTTATTCCCAGAAATATTACCAGGGTGATTCAACTCATAAGCTAAGAATTCAGATCACAGATTCAGGATTCAAGTGGGCTCTGCCACTTGCCAGCTATAGAAACTCTTGGATAACTTGTGTAAGCTTCAGCTTCTTCGCCTGTAAAATGTGATGGGAATACTTCCTGAAGATTCAGTGATACTCAGATATGTAAAGTACCTGGCATAATATTTAACAAACAATAAATGAGCAATAAATGAAGTCGTGAAATCAATCTTGATTTGCATACAGTTTTGAATGTAGGTTTAGACCCTGAAGGTTGTTTCATTTCCTGATGCAAAATAAAGCCTCGGCTATGGGACTAGCAGTGTTTCTTCTGCGTGCCAGGTAGTTTGGAAGACTGATTAATAGAAAAATGAGAAATGAGAAAAATTAAGTATGGTTCTTTCATGTGGAATAAATTGAATGCAATTTTTTCATTATTTTCAAGGAATAGTCTTTAAAAAGTGAATCAGTACTTACATAAAAATTATTTTAATTACTTTTTATGATTAAATACTCAACATATTCATTGTAGAAAATGTAAAAAGATAAAAATGAACAAAGAAAGTTAAATCACTTATATTGCCACTACTAATGGCTAATAAATATTAATTTTGGTTTATATTATTAGTCTTTTTACATGTACAAGTGTGCATATATAATTTTAATGTTATTGGAATTATACTGTTCATATGATTTTAGCTTTATTGAAGCATAATTTACTTAATATAAAACTCACCAGTTTTAAGAATACAATTGAATAGTTTTTAGTAAATTTACAGAGTTGAGCAACCATCACCACAGTCCACTTTCAGAACACTTCTGTCACTCTACAAAGATCCCTTCTCTGCGTGCAGTCAATCCCCATTGCCACCTCCAGCCCTAGGCAACTGCTCATCTGCTTTCTACCTCTAAATGCATTGCATATGCATGGAAACATGTATGTGTGAGTTTTGTACCTCACTTCTTTTATTTACCATGTTTTTGAGGTTCATTTATATTGTAACATGTATCAGTAGTTTATTTCTTTTTATTGCTTAGCAGTAACCCTCTGCAAAGATATATCACATTTTGTTTATCTGTTCACCATTCGGATTGTTTCTGGGTTTGTTTTTTTTTTTGGCTATTTAAAAATAATGCTTCTATAAACATTGATATATATGTGGAAATATGTTATTCTCTTAGGTAGATTACATAGGAGTGAAATTGCTGGGTTCCATATGGAATGTCGCCCCATATACTAGAAAGGTTCTAGGTTAGATTCCCCGTCAGGGCACATACCTAGTTTGTAGGTTTGACAGGAACCAACCAATTGAAGTCTCACTCTCTCTCTCTCCGTCTTTTCCCCTCTCCACCCCTCTCTCCCCCTCCTTCCCCTTTCCCTCCCCTTTCCTCTTCCCCCCACCCCTCTTCCTCTTTCCCTTTCTCTCAAAGATCAATGAACATACTCTTGAGTGAGGATTAAATAAAAATAAATAAATTCTCTTAGTCAAATAATGTGACTTTTAATTCAAATATTGGGTTCTTTTTTGTTTGTTTGTTTTATTTGTGGGGAGGTGTCGGTAACAAGGGAAGAAGTTGCTCTTCAGTCTCACTAACATTTCCAATAATCTTTTTTCAGGCTGACCCTGTATTATGTTGGAATAGGAGTCACTGCCTTGGTTTTTGGCTACATGCAGATTTCCTTTTGGATTATGACTGCAGCACGACAGACCAAGAGAATTCGAAAACAGTTTTTTCATTCCATTTTGGCACAGGACATCAGCTGGTTTGATGGCTGTGACATGGGTGAACTTAATTCTCGAATGACTGAGTAAGAGGATGGATGTGTAACTTATCAACCTTGTTTTCATATATGTCATATGACTGACTTTACTGCCTTATTTGTTTTCAGTGACATCAACAAAATCAACGATGGTATTGGAGACAATATTGCTCTGTTTTTTCAAAACATGTCTACATTTTCTATTGGCCTGGCAATTGGTTTGGTGAAGGGCTGGAAACTCACCCTGGTGACTCTGTCTACATCTCCTCTTATAATTGCTTCAGCGGCCATGTTTTCTAGGGTAGGCAAGATGGCTAATGTGGTGTTGACAAGAAGCAGGAATGTGAACTAGTGTTTTACTCTGTTTGTCAGAAAGGTATTTCTTTTTGTTTTTTATGTCCCAAGATAGAGGGGACACGATACACAAAATTACTTTTGATTTTGTTCACCATTAATCACCTTTCTATCTTCAAGTTATTAGGCTACTGTGAAGTTGGTTTTAGTATCTTACTAATATTAAAAATATTCCTCTTCATTTAGTAACCTAATGCAGCTTCAAATGATAGCATGGGTAAAGTATTATGCATGGATACATTGGCTGCTGGCAATACCTATGTGTTCTAAATTCCCAGGTGAATGTGGTGCAATTTATTTCACTAGAGCAGAATGAGAAAATCCTAAAACAGTAAATACTTAAACACTTTTTTATGACAACCATTTATAGTTTAAAATTTTAATAAGGCTCTAAATTATATTTAAAATGTTTGCTGCTATCTTTTTATGTATTATGTAAATTTTAACAAATTATGTATATGCATTTTAAATTATTTTTTGCACTATTATACTGTGAGTATACCACAAGATATTAATCTGTTTACAGCCTGATTTTGAAAACAATGTTCCTTGCAAAGTCTAAAAGCAACCAATGTATCCTTAATAGCTCTCTCCAAATCAAGTTTTTGTCAGTTCTACCAATGTATATGCCCATTTCCTAGATTTGAGGTACAGTGTATTCTTGAGGGATAGAGTTTTTAGTTTTGGAAAGCTAATTGTTCTTTATGAAAATCAAAGCCAAAAAATTCACTGAGTTTATTTTCTAACAATATACAAAGTCAGCCAAATAAGAATTTTTAGCAATAAAAATATTTTGTCATTGAATAATTCCTTAACAATAGACTTGGCTATTTAAACAACAAATCTTTATTTAGTGTGGCTTCTAGTGTTGACCTGGTAACCCTTGTCAAAATCTTCATCCCTAGCTTATTTGAAATGAGGACATCTGAGGAAAATTACCCACAGTATGTTACTAAAATCAGATCTTTAACTTAACTGCCCAGGGAAGTGATGTGGACAAGTTTTTTAAAATGAAAAGAATATCAGTGGGGAATCTAAGTTTATCTTCCTTCAATGCAATTAAATTTGGCAAACATTTATTAAATGTTTGCTATGTACAAGGATTTTTGCTAGGTGCTGCTTTCCTTCTAGTGATATATCATAGAAATGATTATCTTTAAAAAATAAAATAATAAGTATTACTTAGCTTATGCTACCTTCCAAGTTTAACAACTGGCTAAGCATGTCTTACATAAAATCAGCACCAAGTGTGCGAAATGTACTTAGAAAGTGGATGATTTGTTATGTGAGTAGGTAATAGTTACACTCACTGCTCTGAGGACAATTTTCTTCCTGTTCCCTTCATTGAACTGTTGTTTAATTACAAAATTAAATCCTTCACTAATCAAAAGAGTAGCAAGTGCATTTAATAGAGAAAAAGGCCCATTCTGATTTTAAATTTTTGAGAAATCACATAAACCTACCTAATATCATGAAGAGTGATATTCTCCTCTCTCTGTCTCTAGAGCCTCAGCTTTTAGTGTTCGGAGATACAGAATTTACTATGCTGTATTGCTGAGGAATCGCTGCAGGAATCACTTCTGGGTATATGCAGGATCATTGTTCTCTTCCTGCCACAATCCTCTGACCAATATCCTCTAGAAGCCTTGCTTTTTCCATAATAATAAATCAAATCAAGTTAAATTAGGTTTACTAATTTCCAGAATGTATCCAAAAAGAACTGTGTCCCTAATATCTTTCTCCAAATCAAGTCTTTACCATTTGTATTAATATAAATACACATTTTCTAATTTTTTAAAAATACACAGAGAAAAGAGTGAAACTCCACTAGTAGAAGTAAATATAGAGATTTAGACTCTAGGTTATATTAGGCTAAGTTACTCCACTGCTGTGAGGCTTTAAAAAGTCAATATCTCTGGTCATTGGTTTCCTTGTGTGCAAACTGATGAGGTTAGAGTAAGTGATGTAAAGTACCTTTGCAATAATAAAATTATGTTATTCTAGATTGTACCTGAATTAAATTTTCTACATTGTTACTATCCCAAAGTCATTATTTGGCTAACTGTGGACATGGTTTATTGCAGATAGTCATCTCGTTGACCAGTAAGGAATTAAATGCCTATTCCAAAGCTGGGGCTGTGGCAGAAGAAGTTTTGTCATCAATCCGGACAGTTGTAGCCTTTGGGGCCCAAGAGAAAGAAATTCAAAGGTCTATTCTTTTAATTATGACATTACATGTTTGATTGTATTTTTCCCAAAGGCTATTCATTTCATTATGGTTTTTCTTTTTAAGGTATACACACAATCTAAAAGATGCAAAGGATGTTGGCATTAAAAAGGCTATAGCTTCAAAACTCTCTCTTGGTGCTGTGTACTTCTTTATGAATGGAACCTATGGACTCACTTTCTGGTATGGAACCTCCTTGATTCTGAATGGAGAACCTGGTTATACCATTGGAACTGTCCTTGCTGTAAGTCTTGTTTGAGAACAAAAGTAACTGGCCTAGATAAATCTTTTCTTGCTATAGTAAAAAATTCTTTGAATAACAGTGAATATTCAAAGATGAATGGTTTTAATAAGCAATTATTTTTTCTTCAAATGATTTGTGTCTACCTTTAAATTATATTTATGAATGGCAGGATATATTTATTCAGCCTATCTTCTAAAAGCATCAAACTTTTAGAAGAATCATAATTTAATTTTCCATTGAGAGAGTTTTCTTAATCCAGCAGTCAAAAAGGCCAGTCTCTGGTGAGACATCTTCCTTTCAATCTTGCTGATATACTCTGGCACTCTGCATTTAGCTTGCTAAATGTCTTCCCTCTGGAAGTAGTCTGTGGACTGGACTCTCCTGCCCTTCCTCTGTCCTCTCAGCATATAATGATTGGGGGAGGGGGAGGGGCAAGGCAGCGAAGAGCAATGGGGACAACAGTGATTGAACAATAAAAAAATTTTTTTAACAGACTATGTAAGCTCTGTCCAACATCACAATTTAGAATTTTTTAAATTCTTAGGGGTTATGCATTAAATTTGAATTTACTCAGTTATCCTCCCAAATTTCAACAATCAACAGATTATTTCAGGATTAGGAACTATTTGCCTTGCTGAACTGAATTATCTAGCTCTCCTATTCTATGTAGATTTCTTTTTTCTCAGCTAAAGTCATATTATGAATTTTAGACTTTCATAGTTAAGACTTTAAGCTGCTCATTTATTTCCTATAAATGACACTGGAACATAAGGAATGTGGGGCTCATCCTTGTTCCTCAGTTTGTGTGTGACTTGGGCAAATGACTTGCTTAGTCTCAGCTTCCTCATATGTAAGTAGGAAAAACAGCACCTAGCCTGTAGGGTTTGTTCTTTATTTGATTTTTTGCAGAGATGTGTTTATCTCTCTAAAAATGGACAGGTGTCCAGTAAGACAAGAATTCATAGAGTTTGGACAGAAATGATAGAATGTCTCTGAGTTAGTGAAATCTAACACACCCTTCTCTTTAAAGAACAAGGAGGAGAGTGCTGCTCACCTCCTCACTCAACCAGGTTCCAGTGTGGGAGGCACTCCTCCTTAAGCCAGTTTTCCTGCTCAGATTTCCCAGAAGGTGATACTGACAAGACTGTGGGACAATCAAAAGTTGACCCACATCAGGAAAAGCCCAAATATAATGGGATTAACTTGTGTTTCCTTTATAGTTGACAGCCTCTTCTATTCTCCCCTACTTAATTTCTCTAATATCAGTCTGAGTCTCAACCAAGTGTACACTGAATTCTGTTGTCTCTCATATAACTGAGGAAGGATAATTTTTTTTTTTGTTCTTGTAGGTTTTCTTTAGTGTAATCCATAGTAGTTATTGTATTGGAACAGCAGCCCCTAACTTTGAGACCTTCACTATAGCCCGAGGAGCTGCCTTTAATATTTTTCAGATTATCGATAAGGTAAGTCTTCTAATTGCTTTGAAAGATAACTAACATTTTTGTAAGAAGGAAACTAAAAAACAGGCACACTCATTTTACTAAAACCAAAAGATGGGCAAAATCAATGTCAGGCAATTGGCTACAGAGAGAGATTGTTTTAATTCTTTTGCAAGGAGATTGTGTTTTATTAAAACCTTCATTCTAAATCAGTGCACTTCTAAAGCAAAAATAAAAACATTGTAAGAGAAACCCATCTTTAAATTACTTTTTAGAATCTAGAGAGTATCAGTTTAATCCCTTGAAGATTTATAATATTCTCTTTTTTTCCCCAAGAAACCTGCTATAGGTAACTTTTCAACAACAGGTTATAAACCAGAATGCATAGAGGGCACTATAGAATTTAAAAACATTTCTTTCAGTTATCCATCAAGACCTTCTGTCAAGGTAGGTTAAAATTAATTATAGAATTTTACCATTTTCTGATATTACTGTCTATTGGTTAAGATCTCCTCTTATGAGATAATCTGGAATCATTTGGGCCAAGATTTAGCTACTTTGCTCAGAGATTTGAAAAGAGAAACTGAGAGAGAGCAGGAAAAGAGGTGGTAGTGGGGAGGAAGGAAGGGAGGAAATATAGAAACATTAGTAACAGACAAATAACTCCCAGTGAGCCCATTACATTTTGCAGCCTCTTTTCTATATTCAACTGACTAAAGCATTTTCAACTCCCTGGAACTCCTTCACTCTGGATTTGGCAGCATCCACCAAAAAGTCTTCAATTGGTGGTCCCTGGATGTTATCCCACTTAACATAACTCATCTTAATCTAGTTTCTAGGCCTGGTTGTGCCGTTCACTTCTTTCTTCCCTAGGACATATACTGCACAGCATCTTTGCCGCAGTTACTCCCACACCTCACTTTTGCACACACAAAAACACACTCATGTATGCACATGCAACACGGTTTATCCTCCTTTCTCTGTCATTCAGCCTTTGACAAATTCTTGAGAAAATGTGTCTGTCTTTTCTGTTGTCTTCCTCCTTTCATTTTATGGTATATTCATCCAAAAAGTAGTTAAAGATTGCAAAGAGTACTAATGAATACCTATTTCATAGAAAAAAGACATTATTTTAAGTGAAATTAATAAAATTGCTAATGTCATCAACTTTTAATGTCTTTTAAAATATACAAATGTCCTCTGCATAATTTGCATCATAAAAGATCTACCTATTCCTACTTCTTTATTTTTCCCTAAGTCTTTGAATGGAATTCTCTTTTCAAAGCTCTTTATTTTTTAATTCCTTATTACTTAATTACTATTATTGTAGTAGTATTGTCTTCTACCATTTTTATTAGCATAAATAGAGCATTTCAACTCCATTTTGCAACATTCGAGTTAGCTTCCTGGAAATGTAAGCACCGATTGTGCTATGTTGAGTAGTAAAGTGCTCTCTGGATTTTAAACAACTATTTTTTTAATGAAATTTTGAAACATAGCTCTATTCGTTAAGCTGATGAGTAAATAATGTTAAGAAAGAGATTCACTCATTTTAAATAAAGTACAAATTCTTCTAAGGAAGGAGCAGAAATCAACTCCAGAGTAAAAGTGCAGGTAGACGTGGAGTTCCTCCCACTGCGGGTTCTGATTTCTCACCTCCTTTAGAGAATTTTTCTCAGCTTGGACCTTTGAAGTTTTTATGTTTGGCTATTTAAAGGGTCAATTTCTTTACAAATGAGGAGATCAAAGTGAGAGAATCCAAGGAAAGATTCCTATACTCAGGCTGAATACATACAAATGCAAGCAAAGGTAGGTGAGAGTTTCTCAACGGGATTGCTGTTGTCATTTCAGGAGGTTTCTCTCATGTCGCAGGTCCCTCAGATACTAAATGCCGGTAGCAATCCTCAGCAATTGAGAAAATTTTAAAGGTTTCCCCTAAATTGAAGCGTTCCCGGGAGAGCCACCACTAGGAAAGGGAGGGTTCCTATTCATCGTGGAATCTCATTCAGAGGAAATACTGAAGTGTTAACAATTGTTTTACTTTGGAATATATTTTGCAATGATATTAAATACATTCTAAAAAAAACTTTCTTAAATAACTCATAAAAATATCTGGAACATTCCATTCAGCTGTTCCAAATTAAAAGGTAAAATTTTCACTAACTTGGTAGCCATGAAATTCATATAAAGTATGTCAGCTGAAAATACAATTTGTTGTGGCTAGTTAATACTTAATAACTAAACTGAATTTAGATTTCTTCTTCATGCAGAGTGATGAGAGATCTTTTACAATTAGTTTCCAACATTATGTACATTGTTATTATTATATTGAAACAAATATTGTATAACAAGGTCTAAATTTGTTTTTAAGTGTCACAGAAGAATTAGTTTTATGTTAATTGCATTAAATTTCAAAAATATGTAAACCATATTCTCACTTATCCTAGTTTTATGGAATTCCTTCCCATACACTCCAATAGATTCTGAAAGGTCTGAATCTCAAAATTAAGTCTGGAGAGACAGTAGCCTTGGTTGGCCCCAATGGCAGTGGGAAGAGTACAGCAGTCCAACTTCTGCAGAGGTTATATGATCCTGAAGACGGCTTTGTAAGTGCACCTAGCAATATTATGCACAGTCTACGCAATGAGATTTGGAAATGCTACCTATTATAAAGATTTTGTAGCTCTGGTAACTTTTCATTTTTAATAGTGGAACTCACAGAGAAGCAATATCATTTTCTTTCCTGCACATTCATTCAACAAATATTTCTTGAGCACCTACTATGTGCCAACTACTGTTGTAGGTGCTGGGCATACATTGGTGAACAAAGCACATAAACTTCTGCCCTCATCAAGTTTACATTCTTACAAGTAGAGACAGACAAATAAAATAAGTAAATTATATAGTATGTTAGAAAGTATTAAATGATGTGGAGAAAAAAAAAAAAAACAGAGTAGTTTGTAGTTCCCAGAACTTACCAAGAATTTCACTTTCTCAAAACACCATGAAGAATGACGTCTGTAGAGGATATGCTCTCTTGTTTCATTCTGTCACACATAAAGTTGCACTTAATTTTAATTAATTTAATTTAACTTAATATGTACTTGTACATGGCATAGACAATGACACTATGATAGTCACAAAAGCATAATTTATAATCCTTATACTCAAATTTTCAACTATTATTTTTAAAAGAAAATCTACTCTCCAGTAGCCTGGTTTCGCTTCAATTTGATTTCTTAAGTAAGCCTTCATTTGCAGTCTACTATACTCATGCATCCATACTAACATAAAATAAATTACTGGATAATCATTTCATATATAAAGCAGTTGCATAGAATACCCTTACCTAAACAGAATGCCAGAGTTGGTGAGAAAGAGAGACTCTGAGTTATAATCATCAAACATTGGCCTCTGTCATTGGAATATGTTAGGGTAAGAGGTAATGGCACTATTTAGGGGAAAGACAACATTTATTTACTATTGTTTATAGTAATGAATAGAAGATAGTTTTGCCTTTTGCAGGGGAGTGGGGTGTTGAAGAGAAATAAGGAAGGATATTTCCTAGAAAAATAATGCAAAGATCATATCAGTTTGTTACCTGTGTCTACACAATAACGTTGTGGCTCCTAGAATATATAGTTTTACAATATCTAATTCGTGGGTCTTAGAATAAAAATATTTAGGTAATGTGGTGAGATTTTTAAGCCAATTTTTTAAGTTCTTTTGGTTTATACCTACCAGAAAAAGTCTCTTAACAATATAAATGCTATAAATATTTTATCAAAATATAGTCCATCTTTGATTCCTGAAAAACCGTGCTTCTCAGCTTATGCTTTAGACTGGTAAAAACGGCTCTCAACACAGCGCAGTGACGGGCATCATGACACGATCTATTCCTTTGCATTGGCAGATCACCGTGGATGGGAGCGACATCAGAACTTTAAATGTGCGGCATTATCGAGAGCATATTGGAGTGGTTAGCCAAGAGCCTGTTTTGTTTGGGACTACCATTAATAACAATATTAAATATGGAAGAGAAGGTGTGACCGATGAAGAGATTGAGAAAGCAGCAAAAGAAGCAAATGCTTATGATTTTATAATGGAATTTCCCAATGTAAGTACACTATGTAGCCTATGCTTAGTGTATGCACAAGCTCTGCCTCAGCTTAGAGTGTAAACGTGTAAGCACTACAGTATTCCAAAATGAAATAACAAAACAATAACTTCTACAGACTAGGGGGATGTGATTAATTTTTTAGTTGTCCTAGGTAAAACATCCATAAATGAGAGACTGTGGTAACAACCAAAAGAAGCACATCATTGAAAGGCAAATTTTTAAAATTGTATTTATATCTAATTGGTTCTCACTGTAAATGAAAAAGAAAAATAACAAAGATTACATGAAACAAAATCATTACAAGCTGAGAAATGATGTCTACAAAATGTTGATTTGCAAGGCCATCTTGTGGCTAAAAGTGGGAATGTCACACAGAATGTTCAAATTGGTTCTGTGATAAGGCAAAAGAAAAACTGTGACCGTCTTTTTTTTAGAAGCACATGAGCTAATATTGGACAAGAAACATGAAATAATACTGGGAAATAGATATAATAAGCGAAAATTCTTGGTTTGGGGACATATCCTAATGGGTACTTAGAACTGATTGCTGTAAAACCACTTATTTTCATTTTCATTCCCAAAGTGTCTATTCATCAGTATCAC
This sequence comes from Anoura caudifer, assembly GCA_004027475.1. Lineage (NCBI taxonomy): Eukaryota > Metazoa > Chordata > Mammalia > Chiroptera > Phyllostomidae > Anoura > Anoura caudifer. Next base: position 8,693 of record PVKU01011779.1, on the reverse strand, counting down.
CTAAAAATGTAGTGGGGAGTACCCTATGACATATGAAAGGGTAGGACTTGAAATTAAAATACAGACAAAATTCCACCATCCCCGAAGGCAAAAATAACAAAAAAGTTATTTTTAATGGGTATATTTTACAAATTGCCCTCTATAAGTCATAATAATTTTGTTCCTTTGTTTTTCTTATAAAGATGCTCATTATGCTATTAAATACGTTCTGTCTCCATTATTTAGCATCATAATTAGACAGCAAATTCATGAAAGACAAGGTCATTCTTTGCCTTATGGTTTGGGAAAACACAGACTTCCTTTCTTTGCCGTTTTGACACTAATGACTTCCTTTTCTCAAAACACCAGTCATCTTCAGTTTCCCACTTGGAATTAAGGAGCTTTCTGGTGTTTCTTACATTATACCCTATAAGTTACTACTTGCTTTCACTAAAAGTCTCGTATTTATATAAAGATGACCCCTGCTATAAATAGAATAGTAAATCCTAAAGATATAATCCAAAGAACAAATTAAAGATACTGGCTTATGATGATGGAAACTAAATGCCATTGCCATGTTTATCCAGAGAAATAAGAATAGGCATAGTATTAAAAATTTAAAAGGTGGCTAATTCATATAGGTGAAAAATTGGGGAAAGCTGTGCTCAAAAACTACCATCACTTTTATGATATTCCTATGATACACACATATTTTAAAATTAATGTATTAGGGTTAACTAATATTTGCTAGCCTTTTCCAATAAACAACCAAAAATCTGGCTAAAATAGGACAGTTGTTTCCAAGCACTGGATAAAAGGTAGCATAAAATTGTGATTCCTGAGGGAAAAGAAACTCATGAAGAAAGTCCATGAATCTGCAGCATTCTACCTGGGTACAAACGTCTGATGACATCTCTGGAAACTGGAATCCAGACAGAACATGGCAGTCCCACGGAGCTGAAAGACAGAGATAGAATTTCAGGGCAGCTTAAGCAAAGGGAAAGGTAGTGAGAGAGCTGTGGAGTGGAGGTGGGGGCAGAGATCCATGTGGTCATCCTGTGGGAATCTTTGAGGACAAGACTATGCAAGGCTTACCACAGAGAGAAGCTGCTACAAAGCAGCTGAGAATAGAAGAGAGATACCAGACATCAAGCAGGATGGTGGAGATGTTGAAATCACAGCCCAGCCAGAGTGGAGAGATCACATTAACATCTTTTTAATACCTCAAACATATACTGAGACACCAATAAAAGCTATACCTTAGGAGTAAAGACCACACCTTAGAGTATGGCTGACACTAGACCTGTCCTAACAAATCCTAAAACCAAGCCATGACAAAATCCCCAGAACAGACAGAACTTGGAGGTTGGATCCTGCCAAGTTTCAAGATTTTCCACAGATTCACTCCCAACAAAGCATAAAACCAAGATTTCACAAGTTCAAAGTGATAAGTCAATATTTGAATTGCCTACTAGAACAAAAAATAAACATTTTTTTAAAGAAAACAAAATTCAGGCTCTCCAACATATCACACACAGCATTGAGTGTGTGTGTGTGTGTGTGTGTGTGTGTGTAGATAGATAGATAGATAGATAGATCAATCGATCGATCGATCCTGAATGCAGAAATAGACAAATTCACAATTTTAGTTGAAGTCTGCAGTACTTGATAGAACGGGCAGAAAGGAAAGATATAGATGACTGGAACAATACTGCAACCAAGTAGATCTAACTGACATATATAGAACCCTCTAACCGATAACTGCAGAATACACACTTCTCAAGTGCACATGTAAAGTTCACTGAGATAAACAATATCTTAAACCATTAAAATAAAATTAATATGTTCTCAGTTCATCATAGAATTAAACCATAGAAATCAATAACAGAAATATATCTGGAAAATCTGCCCTGGCTGGTGTAGCTCAGTGGACTGAGTGCCAGCCTGTGAACCAAAGGGTTGCCAGTTCAGTTCCCAGTCAGGCCACATGCCTGAGCTGTGGGCCAGGCCCTCAGTTGGGGGCATACAAGGGGCAACCACACATTGATGTTTCTCTCCCTTTGTATCTCCCTCCTTTCCCCTCTCTAAAAATAAATAAAATCTCCAAGAAAAACAAAAGAAATATATTTGGAAAATCCACAAATATTTTAAAATTAACCCATATCCAAATAATCTATAGTTTGAAAAGGAAATTTCAAGGAAAATTAAAATCTATTTTGAACTGAATATAAATAAAAATGCAATGTAGCAATAGTTGTGTGATACAGTTAAAACACTGCCTTATAAGAAAGTTACAGCATTGAATGCTTATTTTAGAAAAGAATAGAGACCTAAAATGTATAAGCTAAATTTTCACCTTGCAAAACCAAAGTAAAAAGAGCAAATTAAACCCAAGGCAAGCAGAAGGAGGGAAATAATAAAGATTAGAGCAGCAATTAGTAAATCAAAAATGGGGAAACATTAGATATAATTATTGAAACCAAAAGATTATTTGGGAATATCAATGCAATCAGTAAAATTATAGCAGGGCTGATGAAGGAACAACTAAAAAGAAGAGACACTACTATGTCAAGAAAGAAGGAAGGTACATCATTAATAATTCCAAAGACATTAAAAGGAATACTGTGGACTTCCAGTCAAGATGGAGGCATAGGTAAACATGCTTTGCCTCCTTGCACAACCATAAGTAGGATCACAACTAATTGCAAAATTAAAAACATCCAGAACTGCCAGAAAATTTAAATGCATAGAAGTCTGAAAGAAGCTATATTCATCCAGAATGGTAGAAGAAGTGGAGATGAGGAGCTAGGGCAGAGAGGACTCAGTGTGGCAGCAGCAAAGCAATGGCTGCAGCCAGTAGAACAGGATATTCCACATTCGGGTGTGGTGGATAAAAATCAGGGGAACACTTTGTGAACGAGCTATCCAAGCTCCAGGCCAGACCACACAGCCCAGGGTTCCAGCACCAGGAAAATAAAGTCTCATAACTTCTGGCTGTAAAAACCAGTGGGGATTGGAGTGGTGGAAGAAACTGCCGGTTTCTCAGGAGAGCCTGGAACACAGACCCACTCACTCTGGGAACCACAACCAGGGCAGCAGCTGGAGGGGTGCCAGTCATATACAGGAAGTGGGTAAAGTGATTGGAAATGGGGTGAGTGCCAGGCAAGTCCTCAGAAATCAGTCAGCAGTGGCATTGTCTCCTCTTTGACCCCTCCCCTGTACACACAGAGCCACACAGCAGTGAAGCAGGCTACTGTGCTGCCAAGTACCCAAGGCACTGCCCCAACAACTTAACAGATGCACTAAGATAGGGAATCAAAGAACCTCTACCTAGTACACAGACACAGGGAGGCTGCCAACGTGAGGAGACAAAGAAATATGGCCCAAATGAAGGAACAGAATAGAACCTCAAAAAAAGAACTAAACAATGAGAAGATAGCCAACCTATCAAATGCAAAGTTTAAAGTACTGGTGATCAACTGCCGGCAAGATGTCTCCTCATACAACCAAAAGAAGGACAACAATAAATTTAAAAACAAAAAAATAACCAGAACTGCCAGAAAATAGAACTGTATGGAAGTCCAATAACCAAGGAGTTAAAGAAGAAATTTTTATTCAGACTGGTAGGAGAGGCGGAGACAGGCAGCTGAGGTAGAGAAGACATGGAGGACCAGGCAGGTAAGGTGGTGACTGGTAGACCCAGCAGTTCCACATTTACATGCAAATAAACTGGGAGGAGCAACTGGGGAGCGAGGCAGACTGTGCAACCAAGGGTTCCAGCAATGGGAAAGAAAGCCTCAAATCTTCTGGCTGCAAAAATCTGTGGGAGTTGTAGCAGAGGGAGAAACTCCTAGCATCAGAGGAGAGTTCATTGGAGAGACCCACAGGGTCCTACAATGTGCACAAACCCACCTGCCCTGAAATCCTCCCCAGAAGGGCTCAATTTGCTTGTGGATAGTGGGGCAAGTAATTGTAAGCAGCAAGAGCCAAGCAAGCAGCATTGTTTTCTCACTGACCCCTCCCCCACATACAGTGCCACAACTTAGCGACATGGGTTGCTCCGCCCTGGCAAATACCTAAGCCTCCACCCCTTACTAAATATTGGCGCACTGAGACAAAAAAAAAAAAATATATATGGCCCAAATGAAAGAACAGATCAAAGCTCCAAAAATAGAACAAAGTGGTGAAGAAAATGAACTATTCAGATCAGAGTTCAAAACACTGGTAATCAGGATGCTCACAGAAATGGTTGAGTATGGTCACAAAATAGAGGAAAAAATGAAGGCTATGCAAAGTGAAATAAAGCAAAATATACAGTGAACCAACAGTGAAGGGAAGGAAACCAGTATTCAAATCAACAATTTGGAGCAGAAGGAAGAAATAAATGTTCAACCAGAACAGAATGAAGAAACAGGAATTCAAAAAAATGAGTAGTGTTTAAGAAGATTCCAGGACATCCAAAAAGGGCCAACATCCAAATCATAAAGGTGCAGAAGGAGAAAAGAAAGAGCAAGAAGTTGAAAACTTATTTAAAAATAATAAAAGAAACTTCCGTGATTTGGCAAAGAAAATAGACATGCAAGTCCAGAAAGTTCCAAACAAGTTGGATCCACACCAAGACACATCATAATTAAAATGTAAAAGGTTCAAGATAAACAGAGAATCTTAAAAGCAGCAAGAGAAAGACTGAGAGTTACTTACAAAGGAGTTCCCATAAGACTATCAGCTGATTTCTCAAAAGAAACTTTGCAGGCTAGAAGGGACTGGCAAGAAGTATTAAAAGTGAGGAAAAGCAAGGACCTACAACCCAGATTACTCTATCCAGAAAGGCTATTATTTAGAATAGAAGGGCAGATAAAGTTCTTCCCAGACAAGGTAAAGCTAAAGGAGTTCATCATTATCAAGCCCTTATTATATGAAATGTTAAAGGATCTTATTTAAGAAAAGTTCAAAGCTATGAACATTAAAATGTCAACAAATTTATAACAACCAAATCTAAAAAAACAAAAACAAACTAAGAAACAAGTAGAATAAGAACAGAATCAAATATATGGAGATCCTTTGGAGGGTTATCAGCTGGGAGGGGTAAGGGAGAGAATAAGGGAAATGGTATAGGGATTTAGAAGCATAAATGGTAGGTACAAAATAGACACAGGAATGTTAAGAACAGTATAGGAAATGGAGAAGCCAAAGAACTTATATGCATGACCCATGGACCTGAACTAAGAGGGTATAGGGAATTGCTGGAGGGAAGGTAGGATGGGCAAAGGGGGACAAATGGGGAAAAACTGGGACAACTATAATAGCATAATCAATAAAATATACTTTAAAAATCAAAAAGTATACTATTAACAAAGCTATGCCTATAAATTTGACAGGTTGATGAGGATCAATTCCTTGAAAGATACAAACTACCAAAAGTTACTCAAAGAGGTGTAGATAATCTATAACTGTAAGACTATAATTGTGGGGGGGAAATTAACTAGATTTCTAAATAATAGTAATAGTTACAGATGAAATTAAATTGAGTGACATTCCCAATAGCATCAAAAAATATACAACAGAATAAATTTAATGAAAGATATGTAAATCTTCTCTGTGAAAATATCAAACATTGCTAAGAGAAACTAAAGAAGATCTAAATAAATAGGATGCACCTTACTCATTGATTTAGACATTGAATATTTTTAAAGCTATGCATTCTTCCCAAATTGACCAATAAATTTGATGCTATACCAGTCAAAATCCAAGCATTATTTTTTTGTGTGCAGAAATTGACATGGTGATTCCAAAATTTATTTGGAAATTTAAATTACTAAGAATTGCCAAAATAATTTCGAAGTGAGAACTATAAACCTGGAAGACCTACAATATCTAATTTTAAAACAGCAATTAAGGTATTAGTAATAGCATAAGAATGGATGACATGTAGACCAATGGAGCAGAATAGAAAGTCCAGAAATAAACCCACATATATCTAGTCAATTGATTTTTCACAAGGCCAGTATATTTCAGTGGGAGAAAGTCCTTCTAACAAATAGTGCTGGAAAAATTGGATATCCGTATGGAAAAAAATTCAGTTGACCCTTTCCTCACACCATAGGTACATATTAATTGTCCATGGATCTTAGGCCAAATGTCAAAATATAAACTGTCAAACTTCAAAATTAAAAATTTAGGCGAAAATCTTTGTGGCCTGGGGGTAAAGATTTCTTAGAAAGAAAAGCATTTACTATTTTAAAAATGATAGATTGCCCTTTATTGAAATTAAAACCTTTTAAATTTAATTTTAAAAGATACCATTTAAAAAATAAAAAGACAAGACACAGAATGAAATATCCACAATACACAGATCTGGCAAAGGGCATGCACCCAGAACATATAAGGAACTCTTACAACACAGAAATAAAACAAGAATAAAAATGGATGAAAACTTGTACATTTTACAAAAAAAGAATCAAATTAACAGGATACACATGAAAAAAATATTTAACATTATTAGTTACCAGGGAACTCCAAAGTAAAAACCACAATAGTTAGGTATAAGTCTAACAAAATCTGTATGAAGAAAATGATGAAATTCTAATTAAAGAATAATTAAATAAATGGAGAAATATTTTATGTTCATGGAAAGGAAGATTCAATATTGCCAAAATGTCAGTTCTTCTCAACTTGTTCTATAGATTCAATGTAATCTCAATCAAAATCTCAGCAAGTTATCTTGTGGATATCAACAAACAAATTCTAAAATTTATATGTGGAGACAAATTAACCAGAATAGCCAACACAATACTGAAGAAGAACAAGGTTAAAAGACTGCACTATAAAACTTTAACACTTACTGTAAAGCTACAGTAATCAAGACAACATGGAATTATTTAAAAAACAGACAAATATATCAGAAGAGTAGAGTACATAGTCCAGAAATACATCCATATAAATATAGTCAACTAATCTATGACAAAGAAGCAAAGGCAGTATAATAGAGCAAGGATAGTCCTTTCAACAAACAAATGGTACTAAAACAACTAGACATCCACTTGTAAAAAAAAAAAAAAGTAATAAATGTAGACACAGACCTTACATCATTCCCAAAATTTAACTCAGAATGGATCACAGACCTAAATATGAAATGCAAAGCTATGAAATTCCTAGAAGATAACATGGGAGAAAACCTAGATGACTTGGATATGGCAATGACATTTTAGACATGACAAAGGTGCAAATCATGAAAGAAATTTTTGATAATCTGGACTTATTTAAAATTAAAAACTGCTCTGTGGAAGACAATGTCAAAAAATGAGAAGGTAAACCACAAACTGGGAGAAAACATTCACAAAAGACACAGCTGATAAAGTACTGTTATCTAAAGTATGTAAAGAATTCTTGAAATTCAACAATGAGAAACAAAATGAAAAAACAAAATGAAAAACAACAAAATGAAAAATAGGCCAAAGATCTTAACAGGCACCTCACCAAAGAAGATACACAGTTGGCAAATAAGCATGTGAGAAGATGCTCCACATCATGTCATCAGGGGAAATGCAAATTAAAAACTTCAGTGAGATACCACTGCACTCGATTTAGAATGGCCAAAATTCCAAACACTGATGGCAACATATGCTGGTGAGGATGTAGTGCAATAGGAACTCTCGTTCAACGGATAGTACTGGACGTATATATCTCATTCTAATGGTGCAAGAACATTGCTAGTGGGAATGCAAAATGGCACAGCCACTTTGGACACAGTTTGGTGGTTTCTTTTTTTAAAATATATTTTATTGATTATGCTATTACAGTTGTCCCATTTCTCCCCCCACCCTGCACACCCCCTCCCACCCACATTCCCACCCTTTAGTTCATGTCCATGTGGCATAAGTTTTTTTGATTCTGCTTTTCCCACACTATTCTTGCCCTCCCCCTGTCTATTTCCTACCCACCGTCTATACTACTTATTCTCTGTACCTTTCCCCCTCTCTCCTCCACCCACTCCCCTGTTGCTAACCCTCCATGTGATCTCTATTTCTGTGTTTCTGCTCCTGTTCTAATTGTTTACTTAGTTTGCTTTTGTTTTAGGTGTGGTTGTTAATATCTGTGAGTTTGCTGTGTTTTTACTGTCATATTTTATCTTCTTTTTCTTTTTTAATTATATTTTATTGATTATGCCATTACAGTTGTCCCATTTCTCCCCCATCATTCCCCTCCACCCTGCACACCCCCTCCCACCCACATTCCCCCCTTTAGTTCATGTCCATGTGTCATAAGTTCTTTAGCTTCTACTTTTCCCACACTATTCTTGCCCTCCCCCTGTCTATTTTCTACCCACTATCTGTGCTACTTATTCTCTGTACCTTTTCCCCCTGTCTCCTCCTCCCACTCCCTTGTTGCTGACCCTCCATGTGATCTCCCTTTGTGTGTTTCTGTTCCTGTTCTAGGTGTGTGCTTAGTTTGCTTTTGTTTTAGGTGTGGTTGTTATTAACTGTGAGTTTGCTGTCTTTTTATTGTCATATTTTTTTATCTTCTTTTTCTTAGATAAGTCCCTTTAACATTTCATATAATAAGGGTGTGGTGATGATGAACTCCTCTAACTTGACCTTATCTGAGAAGCCCTTTATCTTCCCTTCCATTCTAAATGACAGCTTCGCTGGATAGATCAATCTTGGCTGTAGGTCCTTGACTTTCATGACTTAGAATACTTCTTTCCAGCCCCTTCT
>PVKU01011778.1:0-40687 GCA_004027475.1 Anoura caudifer | reverse complement strand
CAGGGTTTTGAATTGTGCATCTGATAGGTTGGCAATCTCTTCATCACTTAGATAAATTGGCTCTGGGGCTTTGATTTGTTCTCCGGTTTGAGCCATTTTCATTTCTGGGGTTTTTTTTGTTTGTTTGTTTTGTCTAGTCGCGGCTGTTACGTAGTGAGGGGTGGAGCCTCAGGTGTTCCCCAGGGCGGGACAGCCCAGTAGCTGGGTAGTGACGCTGTATGTGGGGGCGGGGTCTGAGAGGAGATAATGGCGGTTGCTTTACTCACTCTCAGATTCCAGTTCCTTTCACCGCTTCCCCTTTGCCTGGATTATCTGCACGTGAATGTGGGACCACCTGGTCAGCCAACTGCCTTGTGCGGCTTCACTGGTTCTGCACAGTTGCCGCCCCGTGTCCGGGGTCTGCTAGCCACCGCCTGTGCACCTGGGGGCTGCCAGCCGCTGCTGTCTGCGTGCCCGTCTGCACCTCCGCTTTTTCCTGCCGCGACTCCGCCCCTCTTAGCGGTCTGGGTGAATTGTTGTTGGACTTCCAAACAGTTTGATTTTCTGAGTTCTGGTTGTTTTCTTGTTTCTAAATCTTTGTTGTCCTTAATTTTGGTTGTGAGAAGAGGCAAAGTGTGTCTGCCTTACCCTCCATCTTGGCCGGAAGTCCTGAAGAGGCTACTTTTACTCCATTTTATGTTGCTGCCTCCTTTGTCAAATATTAATTGACTGTAGAGACATGGGTTTATTTCTGGGCTCTCTGTTCTATTCCACTGGTCCATGTGCCTGTTTTTGTGCCAGTACCAGGCTCTTTTGATTACAGTGGCCTTGTAATACAGTTTGGTGTCAGGTATTGTGATCCCTCCTACTTGGCCCTTCTTTCTCAAAATGGCTGCAGCTATTCGAGGTCATTTATGGCTCCATATAAGTTTTTGAAGTGTTTGTTCTACGTCTTTGGAATATGCCATTGATACCTTAATAGGTATTGCATTGAATCTGTAAATTGCTTTTGGTAGTATGGACATTTTGATGATGTTGATTCTTCCAATCCATGAATACAGTATATGTTTCCATTTGTTTGTGTCTTCCTTGATTTCTTTCTTCAATGTTGTGTAGTTTTCTGCATACAGGTCTTTTACCTCCTTGGTTAGGTTTATTCCTAGATATTTTATTTTACTTTTTGCTATATCGAATGGGATTTTTTTTCTTGATTTCTGCTTCTGCTCTTTGATTGTTGGTATACAGAAATGCCTTTGATTTCTGGATATCGAGTTTGTATCCTGCTGTTTGGCCAAATTCATTTCCTAGGTCGAGCAGCTTTTTGGCCGAGTCTATAGGATTTTCTATGTACACTATCATGTCATCTGCAAACAATGATAGTTTTGTTTCCTCCTTTCCAATTTGGATGCCTTTTATTTCCTTTTCTTGTCTAATTGCTGTGGCCAATACTTCCAATACTATATTGAGTAGAAGTGCTGAAAGTGGACAACCTTGTCTTGTTCCTGATCTTAGTGGAAAAGATTTTAGTTTTTGCTCGTTGAGTATGATGTTGGCTGTAGGCCTCTCATATATGGCCTTTATTATGTTGAGGAATGCTCCCTCAATTCCCACTTTGCTGAGTGTTTTTATCATAAATGGTTGCTGAACCTTATCAAATGCTTTTTCTGCATCTATTGATATGATCATGTGATTTTTGTCTTTGCTTTTTTTTATGTGATGTATTACATTTACTGATTTGCAAATATTGGACCATCCTTGCATCCCTGGGATGAATCCCACTTGGTCATGATGTATGATCTTTTTAATGTATTGTTGGATGCAGTTTGCCAATATTTGGTTGAGGGTTTTAGCATCTATGTTCATCAGCGATATGGGCCTGAAGTTTTCTTTCCTTGTTATGTCTTTATCTGGTTTTGGGATTAGAATGATGCTGGCTTCATAAAAAGAGTTTGGTAGTCTTCTATCATTTTGGATTTTTCAAAAAGTTTGTGAAGGATAGGGGTTAGCTCTTCCTTAAATGCTTTGTAAAATTCTCCTGTGAAACCATCGGGTCCTGGGCTTTTGTGTGTCAGAAGTTTTTTGTTTACTTCTTCTATTTCATCTGCTGTTATTGGTCGGTTCAAGCTTTCTGCTTCTTCTTCCTTGAGTTTTGGAAGATTATATTTTTCTAGAAACTTGTCCATTTCATCTAGGTTTTCAAATTTTGGGCATGCAGTTCTTCATAGTAATTTTTACAATCCTTTGCATTTCTGTGGTGTCAGTTGTAATCTCTCCTCTTTCATTTCTGATTGTGTTTATTTGGGTCCTCTCTCTTTTTTCTTGATGAGCCTGCTTAAAGGCTTGTCAATGTTGTTTATCTTTTCAGAAAACCAGCTCCTGGATTCATTGATCCTTAGAATTGTGCTTTTAGTCTCTATGTCATTTAATTCTGCTGTGATCTTGGTTATTTCCTTCCTTCTACTTGCTCTGGGCTGTCTTTGTTGTTGTTCCTCGAGTTCTTGTAGGCGTAGAGTTAAGTTGTTTGTTTGAGATGTTTCTATCTTTTTTAGGTAGGCTTGTATCACTAGGAACTTTACTCTGAGGACTGCCTTTGCTGTGTCCCATAAGTTTTGGGTCATTGTGAGTTTATTTTCATTTGTTTCCAGAAACTTTTTGATTTCCTCCGTAATTTCATTCTTGACTCATTCATTGTTTAATAGCATGCTATACAATCTCCATGATTTTGAGGACTTTGTGGTTTTTCCCCTTGGGGTTGGTTTCTAATTTCAGTCCCTTGTGGTTGGAGAAAATGCTTGGTATGATTTCAATTTTCTTGAATTTGATGAGGTTAGTTTTATGAGCTATCATGTGGTCTATCTTTGAGAATTTTCCATGTGCATTGGAAAAGAATGTGTATTTAGTTTCTTTGGGATGAAGGGCTCTATATATATCAGTTAAGTCCATTTCATCTAGAGTTTCATTCAATGCCACAATATCTTTGTTGATATTTTGTTTAGAAGACCTGTCTATTTTTGACAGTGGGGTGTTAAAATCCCCTACTATAATTGTGTTGCTGTCAATATCTTTCTTGAAGTCCTCTAGGATTTTCTTGATATATTTAGGTGCTCCTATGTTGGGTGCACATATGTTTACAATGTTTATGTCTTCCTGGTGGATTCTTCCCTTGAGTATTATGAGGTGACCTTCTGGGTCTCTCTTTATGGCTCTTCTTTTGAAGTCTATTTTGTCTGATATGAGTATTGCTGTCCTGGCTTTTTTTTTTCCCTTCCTGTCCATTTGCTTGGAAAATTTGTTTCCAGCCCTTCCCTTTGAGTCTGTGTAGGTCTTTTGTCCTGAGGTGGGTCTCTTGTAGGCAGCATATGTGTGGGTCATGCTTTCTTATCCATTCAGCTATTCTATGTCTTTTGATTGGAGCATTTAATCCATTTACATTTAAGGTTATTACTGATAGGTACTTATTCGTTGCCATTTTTCTCCCTGATTTCCTCTCCCTCTCTCTCCCCTTTCCTTCCTTTCCTTAAAGCAGTCCCTTTAGCATCTCTTGCAGAACTGGTTTGGTAGAGGTGTATTCTTTGAGACTTCTTTTGTCTGGGAAGCTCCTTATTTGGCCTTCTATCTTGATTGAAAGCCTTGCTGGGTAAAGTAGTCTTGGTTGCAGGCCTTTGTTTTTCATTACTTGGAATATTTCTTGCCATTCTCTTCTAGCTTGGAGCGTTTCCATTGAGAAGTCAGATGCTAGCCTTATTGGGGCTCCCTTGTATGTTACTTCCTTTTTCTCCCTTGCTACCTTTAAGATTCTCTCCTTGTCTTGGAATTTTGCCATTTTAATGATGATGTGTCTTGAAGTGGGCCTCTTTGGGTTCCTCTCGATTGGGACTCTCTGTGATTCCTGGATTTGTGTAACTTTTTCTCTCATCAAATTAGGGAAGTTTTCCAACATTACTTTTTCAAATAGGGTTTCTATCCCTTGCTCTTCTTCTTCTCCCTCTGGTATCTCTATTATATGGATATTATTATGTTTCATATTGTCTTGTATTTCTCTTAATCCCTCTTCATTCTTTCTGTGCCTCTTTTCCTTTTCTTGCTCTTTCTGGATATTTTTTTCTACTTGGTCCTCCAACTCGCTGATCTGATCTTTTGCTTCATCACTTCTGCTTTTCATTCCTTCCACTGTGTGCTTCAGTTCAGAAATTGTACTCTTCATTTCCTCTTGGCCCTTGTTGATAGTTTCTCTTTCCTTTTTCATGTTGATATAGTTTGCAGTGAGTTCATTGTAGCTTCCCTGTAGTTTCTGGTAGCTCATTGAGAGCTCTTGGAGCTTGCTGACAACCATTGCTTTGAGCTCAAAATCTGATAGTTGAGTTGCCTCCATTTCATTTAGCATTCTTTCTTGGGTTTCCTCCTTTTCTTTCATTTTGGGATTGTTTCTTTGTCTTCCCATTGTGTGTGAGGCTATTCTTGTTAGGTTCAGTTTTTTCATTGATTTTCTTCTGGTTCCCTGGGTTTATGGTGTGAACTTCTTTGGTAGAATGCTTGTGAGATTTAGTGGTGCTGTCTCCTTCAGGTATCCTGGTGTTCACAGCTTCCAGTGTCACAGCTGTTGAAATGTCCCCTCTTTGGGACCATCTCTGGTCTTTCCACAGTTCCAGGGGTTTTTTTAGTTTGTTTTGTTTTGTTTTTGTCTCACTTGTAGGTGTTTAAAAAGAGAAAAGAGGAGGAAAGGAAAAAAGAAAAGAAGGAAAAGGAAATAAAAAATGAAAAGAGAATAAAGAAAAACAGAATGAAAAAGAAAAGAAAAAAGAGAAAGGAAGAAGAGATAAGCTTGGAAAGAAAGGAAGAAGGAATAAAACAATAAAGAAGTAATGAGAAGCAAAAAGGATTTGAGGGGCAAAAAAGATCAAAATAATGAAAAATTAATAAGAAAAAAGAGAAAAAGAAAAAAAACCACAAAAGAAAAAAAAATAAAAAAACCGTAAAACACCAAAACTACCCACTCTTGCTGTTATCAATCTTGCCCAGCTGGTTTTGCTGGCCTTGATGACTGCAGTTGCTGAGGGGTGACTTTATTGCTTTTCTCCTTTTTTAGCACTCAGTTATCTTTGGCCTATTCTCCTCAGAGCTAGCCTGGGCCTCTCCGCACAGGGCCTCAGGTGTGTCTTCTGCGGCGGTAGGCGCCTACTGCAGTCGCATGAGCACGCAAGCGCTGATGATCTTTCAGCCTTCCCTGCACAGGTGCCAACTGTCCTGCGAGCAAGAATCGACCCCCATGCAGGTTGCACACTGGTGTCTAAGGTCTCCCAGCAGCCCACTCTGGTCCCCCGCGCAAGGGCGCCGAGATACCGTATCACTATTCCCTGCTGGTACCTGCGGGGGGGCCGAGAGACCTTAGCGCCTAGCGACTGCACCACAGGTCTCTCAGTGGCACGCTGGTGCCAACGGATCCCTGCACAGCTGTTCGCAATGGCACATGGGCGTAGATAGAAATGAGAGCTCCAACGCTCATTCCTCCCAGGGCTATGAGATCTTAACTCCTCTCTGTAAGATTGCAAGCAACCACATTTATCCCAGTACTGCTGAGACCTTGTTTGGCTGATCAGGGAGCGGTTGACCCAGCTCTCTCCCTAGAGTGTTATGGCCAGGGCTGGCCTGGGATCTCAGCCCCCGCCCTGGTCTCCACACTGCTGGAGTACTCTCCTTACTGTCTGGTTTTTCAATGTCCACTGCAATTTTTGATCTCCTGTTTTCAAATACGCTGTGTTTCTGGTGTCTGTTTGCTGTGCTCTACTGTAAATTGGCCCGGATTTTCGCCTGTGTTAAGGGGGAAGAGGGATGTGCATCCTCTTACCGCACCGCTATCTTCTCTCTCTGTACAAAAAAAGGAGTATTTAGAATTCCCTTCTGGCCAGAATCTTCAGACTCTTGGGACAGCTGAACAAGGGTGGAAATTAAGTGTCCAATGATATCCAGAGGCTGAGCCTTCCTGATGGGCTTTTATGGGAATACAAACATGGAGGAAAGTTCAGACAGTGACAGAGGGAGAGACACCAGTCTTCCAGTGTCAGAGAGAGACAAGGCAGCAAGAACAGGATAAATGGTCTAGGCAGCTTGCCATCTTTTCCTGAGTTATTCTTTCACTGAGTGGATTCCTTCAACTGAAAGTGCTATCAATTCCTAGCTTCTCCAGCACAGTTTAGATATTAAGAGCATGAACTCTTAGTTCTCTAGTAACCTTGGCAAATTGCTTACCCTCTCTGAACCTGGGTTTCTCCATTACAAGACAAGGGTCATGATAGCACTCACCTCATAGAATTACTGATTAGATTAAAGGGTACAAAAAGCAATTGGAGCAGAGCCTGACAAGTAGTAGGTCAGCAGTGCATAGTATATATTATTATTATTACTCACATTGAATGCAACTATAAATGACTGTTGGATTATTCATGTCAGTGTATACTACTTTGAGGCTAAATTATAGGACCACTGGCCTGGAAGGAATGCTAGAGATTATATATTGCAGTTTTTTTTTTTTAATTTGACACATGAGAAACCTAAGATCTAAGGGAGACAAATGTATTTCAGGAAAAAGAAAAAGCTTGTGCGAAATCAAAAGGTATGATAGAGAGTGAAAAGGGATTTATAGTGGCTGCAATGCCAGATAAATGAGAGTGTGTATGCATGTGATAGAGAGGTGGGGAGAATGGATGAGAACTGGAGGGTAGATAATGCTATAGAAGAAATAAAGACAAGCATATAATGTGCTTTTGTACCAAAGTTAGGAATTTGGCCTTTACCTAGATAAGCTCTGTCCATTAAAAATATAAGCCACATATGCAGCTTTAGATTATCTCATAGCTGCATTAAAAAAAAGAAAAAAGAAAGAGGTAACTTCAAATTTAATACTATATTTTATTTAATCTAATATATTAAAATACTATTTCAACATGTAATCAACATAAACAATTATTAATGACATGTTTTACATTCTTCATAAATACTAAGTCGTTTAACTCCAGTATGTGTTTTACATTTATAATGTATCTCAATTTGAACTAGCCCCCATTTCAAATGCTCAGGAACCACATATTTCTAGATGCTAGTGTATTTGTGAGTACAAATCTACGCAATGAGGAGCTATTGAAGGGTTTTAGGCAGAGGGGTGCCTAAGATCTGATGTGTGCCTCAGAGCAAGAATCCTGGTGATAATGGCAAGGGTGGACTGGGACAGGGGCCACTCAGGATTGCTATGGTACAGCAGATTGTATGGTACAAGGAGCATGAATATGGGGGCTGAAATCCAGCCCATATTCCATTTTTCAAGTCAAGCACCCTGGCCCAACACTGCCAGCTCAAAGCAAAGTGAGCCTTTCCTTATTGGTAAATCTAGAGGCAGTGCCTGTTTTCTAATTTTCACAAGGATGCCACATCTGCTAACAGTAGCCCTGGGGAATATCAAATTAGAGTACAAGGTACAAACCTCAGCCCATACATCTGATGGATAAGAACAATCACATCTCTTTATAAATCAGAGTTAATTCTATTTTGATTTCTCAATCACATAAGTCTAAAGGGAAACAACCTTAGTTATTCTTGGGACACCTCACTCAGAGTTGTGCATTAATTCTGACATTTTATATGCACCAGGGCATGGGGGTATGGACCTCTAGCTAGTCATCAAGTCATCTGTTCATGCTGGTTAATACTGAGATATCCATGGACCCTTATGCAGGGTCTTTCAGGTCTGGCAGCACTCTGATGAATTTGTGAAAAATTTTTGCTTATGGCCCCAACTTTCTAGATTCCCTACCTCACAATTTTCCTTTAGGGCTTTCCTCACACACTGTCCAGAATCCAGGTCATGCTCCATCACTCTGGAATTCACAGAGCTCTTTCTCTTCTCTCCTTTTATTAGGAGAATCTCTTTTTCAGTCTGGGAATTCCTTTTCCCTTTCTGTTTCTTTACTGGCAGACTTTTTCTTTCTACTGGGTCTCAAGGCTTTTGTGAACAAAAGTCAGAAAGTGTTGTGGTAATTCTCAGTTTTTCTGCCCTGCTACAAACCTCCTGGTCACCAAGAGAACCAGAACCAACTACTTGCTTGAGGGAAGAAAAGAAAAGGAAGAATATGTATAGATAAAAAAATATGTATTTATATTACTCTCTTAAAATATTACCCATCTATAGAGCAATAGGGAGTCTCATATACCACTGGTGGAAGTATGAATTGGTACAACCACTCTGGTAAAGAGTTTAGCAGTATCTATTAAAGTTGACCACATGCATGTCAGAAATCTGTAGGTATATGTTCTTCTGTAGGTATATGTTCAGTATAAATGTTTATTGTCACCAAAAGACATGGATAGAATCATTCATAGCACCAGTATTATTAATAGGCCTAAACTAGAAACAACCCAAATGTCCATCAACCATAAAGTGGATGACTTAACATACAATGGAATATCACACAGCAGTGAGAATAAAATGACACACAATAACATGATTGAATCTCAGGAACATAATTTTGTACTAGGGAAACTAGGCACAAAAATCATACAGTATTATTCTTTATATATATTAAGTTTTAAAAATGGCAGAGCCAAGCTTTGGTGTTGAGAGTCAGTATAATGGTCACCTATAGGGAGAAGGGAAGGGGTAATGTTTGAAAGGAAGTAAAAGAGGGGTTTTGGATGGTAGTGATGTTCTGTTTGTGATAATTTATCAAATGTATAACTTTTTGTGCTTTCCTGTATATAGACAATAAAAAGTTTAAAACATAGTTGAAAAAAAAAATCAGCCTGTCACACCAATTAGTGAAGTGTAGCTATAATCCAGGTGATAAAGCATAAAGGCCTGGATAATTTAAGATAGTGGAAAATAGGAGAGAGAAGCCAAGATCATGAATGATGGATTTGGGTATTATAGAGGGGAAGGAGTTAAAGACAATGCCCAGGATTTTGGCTTGGACAAGTGGGTAAATGATAGCGGGATTGGCTGAGATAGAAATCATAGGAAGAGATAGACTAGGTGAATAAGTAATGGAATCTGATTGACACATGATGAGCTCATAGTGTCTATGGGACATTTATGTGAAAAGGCACCATGGCACAGGGTTTAAAAGTGAGGGCTGATTTTTAATTCTGGGTATAATGGAGTAAACACACACCTGTGTTTATCTTCCACTGAACTTGACTGTAAAACTTGTACAGAATGTGCCCTGGCTGGTGTGGCTCCGAGGACTGAGCACTGGCCTGCAAACCAAAGGGTCCTTGGTTCCATTCTCAGTCAGGGCACATGTCTGGGTTGCCGGCCAGGTCCCCAGTAGGGGGTATGTGAGAGGCAACCACACATTGATGTTTCTCTCCCTCTTTCCCTCCTTTCTCCTCTCTCTAAAAATAAATAAATAAAATCTTTTAAAAACCTTGTACAGAATGCATGAGCAAACTATCTGAAAACTCTGAAAAGTATCAGCAGGCAGATCAGAGAAGAACACTATAAATAAAAGTTACTACCAAATTGGTGATGAGTTTATCATTTTTGTTCCTCTAGCATCTCCTAGCAGGAACTCAACACATTCTGAAAACCAGAAGTGAGCCCCTTGGTTGCAAAGGGAGACACAGGAGTGAGCCTCTAGTTCTGTATGGAAGAGCAGCAAAGGGAATATCTAAAGTCCAGAGTGGAGGAAGCACTCAGGCGTTTTTTTCTCCTCTTTTTTCTTTTCCATCGTGCCCCAGTCACCAGGTAGTCCCACGGTAGTGGGTGGTGGCAGTGGCAAAGAGCAACAAGGAATGGGAACTGGCAAAAGCCAAAATTCCAAAGGAGAAAAACCCAGTTCAATGGACCTGCAGCTGTAAGAGGGAGGATCCAAATCCCATTTGTTTTCTTTTTACCACCCTCTCGCTTCCTCCCACTTGGCCCCAATTGTAGCATAATCCCAGACACGGATAATTTCTAGCCCAGAAGACCCAAAATGGGTCCTTTAAAGCGGTTATGAACTCTTGGGTTTATCCTTGACTGCTATGTACGTTAAACTGATCCTAATTAGCATAACGCCAACAAACTGCGGACTACCGGTTGACAAATGCATAGAAAAGACCCGTTTAAAGGTACAAAATTTAAGAAAACCAAACTGACATTGGAATCATAGCTCAAAGAAGGAAAAAAAACAAAACAAAAATAAGAACATTCTCCAAGGAAGGTGTGAATTTAAAGGGATAGTAGGAGGGAAGTTTTATGGGATGATGGAACTGTTCTGTATCCTGATTGTGGTGGTGTTTACATGAATCTATATGTGTCTTAAAATGTATAGCACTATAAACCAAAAGAAAAAAGTCATTTTTAAAAAATGATTTTTTTGAAAGTGAAGCCTCCTTAGCCAGAACTATCTGGGTTCAAATTCTGATACCCTACTTACTAGCTTTGTGACCCTAAATAAGTAACCACTCCCCTGTGCTTGTTTCTTCACCCATCAAAACAGGCACAATCACAGTTCCTGTCTCCTACCTCCTGGAGAGTTTGTTGTGGTGAAGGTTAAATGAAGTAATGCATGTAATGTGCTTAGAACAATGCCTGATACCTAGCATATGCTGGATAAATGCTATAACAGTTCAGTTGAAGGGCCTGAGGTGCAGAGGACAGGTGACAGGACTAAATAAAATGTGTGATTCACTACTACTGGGTATATTTTAGTGTTTGTAACTGTAAGAAGAATAGTTACTGTGACTTTATATTTTTAAGCCATTCAAGCTACCCAGCCAACCAACCACCCATCTTCACTTCACTCCTGACCTCCTCTCAGCTTTCATGCAGTTCCTAATTCTCCATTTTGGCTTCAGGCCTGTTCTCCAGATTCTTGACTGATTTTCCTCTCTCCAAACTACAGCATTCTTTAAGCTGATCTCAGCCTTAGGTGTGGGTCAAAAGCTCTTAAACAGTCTGTAAAACTACTGTCCTGTACTAAAAAATGTCAGTGTCATGAAAACCAGCAAAAGCGCTGGGGAACTGTTCTAGATTGCAGAAGACTAAAAGATAGTGAAATGAGATATATGGATTGTGGACAGGGTAGAAGGGAATGACTGAGGGGGTATAGGCCATTATGGGATAGTTAAGGAAAATTGAATATGAATTGTATGTGGAAGAATGTCCTTGTTCCTAGTAGATACATACTGAAGTATTTAAGATCAAATATCATGATGTCTGCAACTAACTTTCAAATGGTTCAGCAAAATAATTATTATTTTATATATATTAAATATACTTATATATTCACAATTTTAGTCAGTTGTATGCTAGATAGATAGATAAAGTAAGATGGCAAAATATTAATAATTGGTAAAACTGGATAAATGGTATATGGGTTCTCATTGTACCGATCTTTTTTTAGGTTTTATTTTTTCCCAAAACACAAAGGGGTAATAGAACATCACTTGAAGAATATTTTTGAGAATATACATGCTTGTGTTTTAGCCTAAAACTAAGAAATTAAGACTTTTCTTGGGTGGGAGAATCAAGTCTCCTCATCCCGATATTTTTAAGGTTTAAGTGAAACTTTCATTTCTCTGTTTTTTTTTCTTGTTCCAAATTTTATTTCCCCTTTCCTAAACTCATTTGTTTTGTTCCCTAAATTCTTTAAGCAGGGACTTAATTCATTGTTGTTTTTGTATTGATACATGCTTTCAGGACAAGATATTCTCTGAATACCACCTTGGCAATCTCCCATAAAGTGTTACTCCCATATATAATGCCTGTCCCATTTTTCTTTTTGCCTCAAGTTCCATTATGGCTTGACATGGCACTGTTACTGATCTTCTGTATTACAATCAAGGAATTTTTTGCATTAATGTTTTTGTTGAATTTATTGGGGTGACATTGGTTAATAAAATTACAATATATAAGTTTTGGGTGTACAATTCTGTAATACATCATCTGTATATTGTATTGTGTGTTCACCACCCCAAGTCACATATCCTTTCATCACTATTTATCCACCCTATGCCCTCTTCCATCTCCCCTACTTCCTTTTCCCTTTGGTAATCTCCATACTGTTGTCTGTGTCTATGAGGTGGGGTTTGTTTTTGGCTTAATCCCGTCACCTTTTTCACCAAGCTCCCCAAACCCCCTCCCCTCTGATAGCTGTCATTCTGCTCTCTGTTTTGTTTGTTTATGTTGTTCATTAGATTCCACGTGAGTGAAATCATATGGTACTTGTCTTTCTCTGACTGGCATTAATTTTGATTTTTAAAAATAGTACATTAAATATTATTTATCTTGATTACTGAGTTTTGGTATCCCCTTAAAATTTGCCCCTAGGCAAGTGCCTCTAACACCTCACCTCAACCCAGTCCTGGCCTTGCAGTAACCTCCCAGATGAGTTCTGTTCATAAGTTTCTTTTTAAATGGATGCCTGATATTCAAATAGACTAAAATTGTCAAAGATATCGAACTAATTAATTACACTACCTGCCAAGAGATAACCATGATTTTCCTCTCCTTCTTCTCCTGTCTTCCTTTTTCTATCACATATTGGGTCTCAGCTCAATGGAAGTCCTTGTCCATTTCCAACTGTTGGCACTTATCAAGGCCACATTGCTAATAGGGTGCCTGGGAGCACTTCTCCATTTAGAGAGGTGAAAGGCCAGGATCCCACCTTCCAGGGACAAACCCCAAGACTGTTGAGCTGTTCCAGACCCTTGTCAGTGTCCTCTGTGGCCCAAAGTATTCCTTTCTATCTTGGAGTCTGTCAGTTAGCTCTGGCAAAAATCAAGTTTTCTCACCCTGATCTTACCTCATCTACACAGGTTTCCCTGAGAAAATATGGAAAAGAAACTCTTAGAATTCTGAAATATCAGAACTGGAAGGGCCCTTAGAGACAATTTTGCCCCAACCTTTCTCATTTAACAGCACATATAACTTCTTGTCCTATATTTCCACAGTCCCAGGAATCCCTAAGGCTGCCTCATGATAAAAGTCAGGAGCACATCAAGAGCCAAGTTAATCAAGGAAGTTAACTACTATGGGCCCCAGCTGTGTTCAGGGAGGACTGAGTCATTAGAAATACAGCCCTGGTCCTGTGATTTGTTTATTAAAGATTTTCTTCAAGGACAAAGAGAAGGATCTGTGGTGGCTCAACTCCAAAGCTTTTCATGGGGTGGGGTGTGACTGGGAAAGATTTGATTAGCTTTAATTTGGACTAGGGAGTTTTAAAAGGTCCTGCTTCGAAGGGGCCTGCCTTTCCTTCTGACTGGTCCAGGCATTGTGTTAAGGTGGTAAAGTTTGCCTCCATGCCTCTTACCTCATCGCAAAGTGCCTCACTGGGTCACATTATCAGAGAACTTTGCTTTCATTTTTAAAACGTATTAAGGGCCCTTGCAACTGTGTTAGGAGGGCTTTGAGAGGTACAGCTTCCTTCACATATCTACATTTGTAACAAGATTCGCCCTGTGCAAAGCATCACATCCATTCCTTCAGCTTAAACAGTAATTTTGGACTACATTTTACAGGTGAAGAAACAGGCTCAGAGTCTAGGTAACTCTGTAAGGCCATGTAGCTAGTAAGAGGCAAAAACTTTGGCTTTTGAATCCAGAAGGATGCCACATCTTGTGCTTGTTCTACAAAGCCACAAGCACCTCATAGGTGCCAAGGTATGTGTGTTGCCACCCTTCAAGGCCAGGCAAGTTCATGGTATTTGTGCAGATGGAAAAATATTCACAGAGCTGTTGGGATGTCTGGCATGTCTTTATTCATGGGTGGGCGAGCTACACATGCTGCAAACTGCATGTCTATCTATATGTCTCATGTCATGGCCATTGCTCCCCAGTGTGCCACCCATCGTGGCACCTGTCCCCTTGTGTGTCTCTCATCATCATCACCGCCAGCAGGGTGTCCCTACCTGTTTAAGTACTAGAGGGGAACAAAGCCAGAAAACTGCCAGAACATCACGTAGCATAATTCTGCTCATGTGAGCTCACTTTATGTTATGGGAATAGTTCATCAGACCCAGGTCTCAAGGCTGTGAGAACACTAGTTATCAGGCCCCTCCAAGGCTATGGGAACACTGTTCCCCTTAGTTACCCTTACCCAGACAACTGAGTGAGGAAGCCAGACTGCTTCCACTTATCCCAGAATCCACTCCTCTGGGTTTTTCACTTTACAATCTATGCAAGGATGTCTTCTGCAAGATTTTCTTGGCAAGGAGGGCAAAACCCTGCACCCATAACCCACAACAGCAGTATAGGCTACAGTAACAAGCAATCAAAACACAAGCGCTGCCGCAGCTGCAGTACAAGCTTTAACCGCATACAGCCAAAACGCAGGTAATCAGGCCACCCCTAGATTACCACCCCTAGATTAGTCAGTCCAATTTCCATACACATAAGGCTGCTCATGTGGGCCACCCACCCAGAGGGTCCCAGTGGGAATAGCAGCCCATGAACCATTCTGCGCCTCCCAGCAATGTCCAAGAATATGGGTCTGACACAGACCTGTTGGAGTCCAGCCCACCTGGGCTTAGCCTTTGGAGTTCTTAATGCAAAGGAGAGTGGTCCAGCCAGCTCCACAGCCTCAGCTGTGAGCCACCCCAAGCCATCTTACATGGAATAGCCACTTAATGGCATGGGCCAGTCATACCACTGCTTGGCCCCAGCATAGATTTCAGTCCAGGTCATATTCCACAAGGGACATTCGCTGTTCCACTGGTTCTGAAGCCAAGTCAAATGTGAGACAGAAGCAGGAGAGATGCACCATGGGAGGCCAGCACCAATGTCCTCAGGGAGAGTTCAGTGCAGACCCAGCATGCTGATTTGTCAGTCACTGAGGCATAGGTATGAACCCAGTCCACTAAGGTGTTACCTTGCACTCTAAGGGTGAAAAGACAGAGCAGTTATAGGCACCAGTAAAGGCAAGTCATGACCTTCTGGCAATATACAAGCAAACTTCTGGCCAGCTGATAAGATGGTGGTTGGCAAAGGGGGTCTTCCTGAACATGAATATCAGACCTTTTGTGCCTTAACTGGGGGCTCAGTATCTATTTGCAATAATAGGGGAGAACCCATAATAGGCCATAGGGAAATCACAAAGGTGCCATATAAAAGCATTTTGTGGTCTGCTGGCCCTGGATATGTCTCCTTTAAGACTGGGGGCCAGGTCCCAATCACCCAAGGCACTATTTGTAAATCTCTCTCCACCCCTTGGCCCCAAGGGGCAACAAGGGCCACCCAGCACATGTGGGGAGCTTTAATTTCCCAAGGCCATGTCCAAGTAGCTGTTTGCCCTTGTTCCAGGCAATCTGGAGCAGGCAAGAGAATATTCCCCTGTTTTCCCATGCCTGGTTTCAAAAAGGCATCCTTAGTTTGTACCTATAGCTGAATAGGAACAGCAGTCCAGTGGATCAACGTTTCCACCAGAGCTGGGTCCCCGCTCTGACTACTCTCATTTAGAGTC
This sequence comes from Anoura caudifer, assembly GCA_004027475.1. Classification (NCBI taxonomy): domain Eukaryota; kingdom Metazoa; phylum Chordata; class Mammalia; order Chiroptera; family Phyllostomidae; genus Anoura; species Anoura caudifer. The sequence continues at coordinate 25,278 of PVKU01011778.1, read as the reverse complement.
CAGAGGACAGTCCACAAACCTTTTGTCCAGACCCTCAGCGTAGGGGTGGCAGCTGCAGCTCTTAAAGCAGGCCCTGCTTTATGAGACCAGTGTACCATTCAATCATTCCCGTAGCTTGGGGATGATAGGCCATATGGAATTTCCAGTCAATCTGCAGGTCTCGGCCCCATTGTTGTACCAAGGCCTTGGTGAAATGTGTCCCCTAATCACTTTCAGTGATTAAGGGTCACCCATAAGCAGCACATAACTGCTTAAGAGCAGCAATTACTGCTTTCTGATCTGGGTGCAGTGCAGGGTAAGCAGCTGAAAGTCCTGTGGCTGTGTCCACACCTGTAGTAGCATACTTATACCCCTCTAAACTAGATGGGGCCTGATTACATCCACCTGCCACTGGGTCAGCGGTACCTATCCCTGCACTACCTGTCCAGAAGTTCCCACAGGCCTGCAGGGATGCTCTTACAAGCAGATAACACAGGTCTCACAGGCTTTTTCCACCTCTGCCAATGTAACAGGTGACTTCCAAGATTTGATCGTGGACCACATGGTCTTCTGCCCAGCATGTAAGAGGTGACGGTGTAGCCACTGAGCTACTTCCCTTCCTGAGGGACTGGCAGGTACTGTTTCTAGCCACCGACCTTGGCTAGAGTATCAGCCTCATCATTACCAGGGGGAAGCAAGAGGTGTACGTCTAATAACATGGTATACAGGGATTTGTTCCTGGTGGCCTAACCCCCATAAGTCTTGCCACAAAGCCTGTCCCCACAATGGTGTATGCATAACCATCCATTTAGTTGCATGCCATGTAGAGATACATAATGTTAGCCCCCAGTACACTGTCCAACTATCTATGCAAATAGTCAAGGGCAGGACTTCATTGAGCTCCACCAGCCATACGGCTCAGAGTTCTGCCCATTTGCTGTTTTGTTCCATGCCAGTGTCAAACCAGATCATCTCTGACTCTGGTTGAACTGCTACAGCAGTCCACACAACAGGCTGGCCCCTGCTGGGCCCATCTGTGTGCCATCCATCTGAGGGAATATGTGCCTGCCCTTCCTGGAAGGGGCTAGCTTCCATCTCTTCTAAAGGGACAGGAACAGTTGATTTCTCATCCACATAAATAACTGGGCCTAACACTTCTTATAACTCAGCCCACAAAGGGTTAGTGGACAGAGTACTCCTTTGTCACAGATAAACCCCCCACTTAGCTAACGTGGGTGTCTGAGGCATCCCATTATGAGGCTTGGCCATCCAGTCCTGGACCCACCCTGTAAATGTGACAGGGGCAGTTCCTGTTATGGCCTCTGTGGCCAACAGGGCAGCATATACAGCAGCCAACTGCTTTTTAATCAAGTAGCACTGTACCTCTGCTCCCTTCCATAGTTGGGACCAGAAACCCAAGGGTTGATGAAGCTGTTCTGATCCCTGCCACAAACCCCATCCAAAGCCTTTTTGTGTCACATGTGCATCTAGCTCACAGGCTCTAACAGGATATTTCCTTCCTCTTCTTGGGAGGCTGGTACAGCCAAATGGCCCTTTAGATGCACAGGATGGGCCTTTTGGGGTCACACCCTCTGGGGTTTGGACAGATAATTTAGGCCTGTACTAGACTCCGGTGCGCGGGCAGGAGCTGTACTTGTGCAGCACCACATGCTGCCCAGGTGGGCGCCGGTTGCTGGTGCCACCACTGCATCCCCTTGGCTCACTGGGCCACTGTTTCTGGGACTCTGGTGACTGCAGTCTCTGTGGCTCCAGGTGCCACTGTCATCTTCCGGGACCTCTCTGACAGGAACTGAACTCACCTGCCGCTGCCACCACCATGGCTCTCTGGCCTGCTCCTTCTCAGTGAGCTTTCTGGGTGACACACCTGCTTCCCTATCTCATACCAGCTCTAGCCTGCTCTCTCAGAGCCTCCTGGGTCACACCACCAACTCTTAACAGCTCCCACTGCCGCCCCTCCTCCTGGAACACTGCTGCAAAGCTTGTCTCTGAGCACTTGGCCTTGACCCACAGGCACAGCAGCCCAGGTTGCTCACCCACGTTGCTCTTCTGATCAGTGTGCTGGGAGCAGAGCTTTCCAGGTGCTGGCACCACTGCTGCCAAAGCACCCAGCCTGGGCTGGCCCTCTGGCCAGTCACTCTCAGCAACTATGTTCCACATCTGTGTGGGGCAGGGGAGGGAAGGGCATTCCGAGACCAAAACTTCCCCCAGGAGCCATAGGCTGCTGCCCTCAGGGAACTCGGTTCATTTCTCCCCTACCCTGTTCCCCTGAATCACTCACTATGAGGGGGGTGGATGGCAGCAGCTAAGGTGCTCAGAGGCTTTTCACCAGGGAACAGACTCAAGCCTTCAAGGCTTTTCTCTGCCTCGGTGTTCGGTGTTCACATAACTTCACAGTATCGGGAAGTGCAGCCTCCTCTTCTTCAGCCTTCACAGCTTCTGCTGTTTCTCAGGGCTCTTGGAACTTTGTTGTCTTAAAGCGCAGTTTCCACCTCAGCTTGCAAAGCTGAAAGAAGCACCCAGCCCATAGCCCCCAGGGCCACTGGGCACTGGGCTTCTCTAGGGTCTTCCCCACCACCCACAGGGCTTTCTCCACTGTGTATGTGTGCCACTGACATAGGGCCAGTCATGGGGTGGGAGGCCAAGCTGCCAGGAACCTGGCCACCAAATGCTACCTGCCGATGATTGGTCACTCCAAGCCCCTCTCTGGGGGCGCCAGCTCCACAGCATTCTTCGACAAATCCTGATGGCTATGCCAATTGTGTTGCCATCCTTCAAGGCCAGGCAGGTTCATGGTATTCATGCAGACAGAATAATATTCACAGAGCTGTTGGGATGTCTGGCATGTCTTTATTCATGGGTGGGCGAGCTACACAAACTGCAAGCTGAGTGTCTATCTGCATGTCTCATGTCATGGCCATTGCTCTCCTGTGTGGCAGCCATTGTGGCATCTGTCCCCTTGCATGCCTCTCATCATCACCACTAGCAGGGTGTCCCTACCTGTTTAAGTACTAGAGGGGAACAAAGCCAGAGAACTGCCAGAACATCATGTAGCATAAATCTGTGCATGAGAGCTCACTTTATGTTATGGGAACAATTTATCAGACCCAGGTCTCAAGGCTATGAGAATATTAGTTATCAGGCCCCTCCAAGGCTATGGGAACACTGAGCCCCTTAGTTACCCAGACACTTGGGTGAGGAAGCCAGGCTGCCTCCATTTACCCTACAGTATGTGATAGCAAACTAGCTAACAGAGTACCACAGGGTTGAAACCACTGTCTTGATCTGATCTGCAATGAATTCTAGCATTGTAATTGACTTCTGATGAGCATACAACAAATCTAGGAACTTAGTACTAGCCTCAAAGGACACAATGGAATTCACATACTATGGCTATAAGGAATTTACCATTCTGTAGTTTATTCTCAGAAATTTTTTTTCAGACTGACAGAAGACAAGGAAATCTTATCAGTTGAAGGGAATGAGTTATAAGGAAGCTTTATTCACACATAGGGAAGGATCAGTTCCCATTTTAGTTCAGAATAGTAAATACTAAGTAGCCATGGCTAAATAGTAAGTACTAAACAGCCATGTGCAATAAATAGGGAGTATGTGTGTGGCAAGGTGGGGAGAGTGTCACAATGTATGAGTGGTATACTTACATCAGTTTGTTTTTTGTCTAAGCTAGCCCATTTGTAAATTCCTAATAAAGACCAAGAAAACTGTATCCTTGGGATTAAAGGGAAGATTATCAAGTTATATAGGTATGTGTCAGAAACAGGGAGTCCATAGCTGGCAAACCTCTAGATTGTGATGCAGATTATTTGGACAAACCATATTACTTAGAGATTTGGACATGAGTTATACCTTTATGTCTTGAGTACTAACAAAATAACTCAGGGTCAGATCTGGACCCAAGTCCAACACTATATCACCAGTCCTTGGAATTAGACCCACTCCCCTCTTTTGCCTCAGATATATCTTGTTAAGGAAACAACGACACATTTTTTATTTTTTTATTCATGTTGTTGCCTAGCTTATTTAACACCTTATACTTGCACAGTCCAACTGCTCAGATGTATTGGGAAATACAATCGTGTAGCATGTTGTTCAACTTGCCTAATGAAGGGGTGCCCAGATGGCATGGAATGCTGCTGTGGGGCAGGGAGGGGTAACTACAGAGGTGTTTAAGGCATTGTTAGTTCACAGGTTAGTGAGCAGCCAGTCCAGCAATTGTTTTCTAGTCATATTGCCCACGGCTTCATCCAGTTGTCGTTCCTTGGCAAACTTCATGACTTCTTGAAGGAGATCTCCGACACTGTACCCCTTCTCTGCTGCCTTAGCTGATACTTGTGGAAGCTGTGGAGAGATAGTTTGAATCATGTGAAACTTTTGGAGAAGGGACCTAGATGCATTAAGTGAACTACCTCTTTAACCCACCTTTCCACCCTGATTCTAAGATTAGAGTAAAAGCTGCCACAGATATAGGACTGGCTTTCCTCTCCTTTTTCCTTGACCTTCCTCCAATATCATAGATCAAAATGAAAATTATACTTCCTTTTTGAGTATCAAAAAAAAAACCAAATCCTGGCATTAGTTGTGTTTACTAAATACTTCTCACCAAGGGCTGGGTCCTTCAAGTTAGTCTGTGCTGATTACTAGGTCAAGGTTAGGGGTTGCCATTCCCCCACCTCCTTAAAACATATTTTACCAGATAGTTTGTTTAAAGGATATCAGTAAAACAAAGCTGATCTTACTCTCCTCCTCTTGGCTTAAATGTACAGACCTTGAGGTGCCACAGCCTCAATTAATGGTTCACCATTTTTGTGTCTTTTTATGAAGTGAAAGTAATTCATAAGGGACCTGGTAAAGAGTAGACTTGAAATAAGTTTGGATTGTTTTTGAGCTCTAAGTACAATTTTTTCTTCCTGCCCATTCCAACTATCTCCCTTCTTGTGCTTTGTCATTGCTTACCTTCTCCAGTTGTCCATCATCATCTCCCATGAAATACAGCATTGGCACATTAAATTGGGAGGCTGCAATCCACTGCAGGACAGCCTGGAGCTGCTTCTGCAAACTGCTTGTTGAGCACTGATTATTGACGATGACTTCTGGCCCAGGAAATGCTTGATGTGACATTGCACCGTCGTGATTACATCTGGGGCCACCAGCCTGGTAACTGGGGTTGTTTGCCAAGGCTGCTTGTTCTTCCAACTCGGCAAGGGCTTCCCTGTTGTTGCTATACTTAGCCATGATAAGGCACAGCTTCATCACAGATTCTACCAGTTGATCAATGAATTGCCGGTTCATTTGCTTACTCCCACTGACAAAGTCAAGCTCTGAATTGTCCTGGAATTGTTCTTCCACTCTCTCAGACATGAAAGTTGCTTTGTTTGAACTGAACTCAGAAGGCTTACTCTCAACTTCAGATTGCTCGTCAATGTTGAAGGTGCTCTGACTGTCCCTGTTGCAGGTGCTCTCATTGAGCAGTTTCTGAATCAGCGATAGAACAATGTTTGACATATCCGACTTTTGGCAGTCTGCCTGTTGAGATTCCTTTACACAGGCAGATGACCCAGGAGCTACATGAGACTCTAGATGTTTCATTGAAAGTGCCTTGGCAGTTTGGCCACATACATTCTTTTCATACTGGGCACTCTGAGTCATATAGCCCATGGTGGAACCAGGACAGTCTTCTTCAAGTGTATCTTTGCCTTTTGCCTGCTGGGTCAGGTGGTACTGAATCAGCATAAGGGCAGAGACAATCAAGTCTTTTGCCAGCAAATATGTGGAAGTGCTGATATTTTCTCTTTTTTCTTCCATATTGGTGCATGCTTTGCCAGCAATCTTACCTTGGTTTCCTTGTGTTTGGTTCCACATGGCCAGGCTCTCCTTGAGGATGTGTTCACCGACTCTTTCAGCACTAATCAATGACTTGTATTCATCTGGCTTTATTTTGCATTTGTCCTTCCCCTTCATCTCAGCTTTCATGGTAGAGAATTCAAGACTTTGATTTTTACTTTGGTTCTTGCATTTGAGATCATGGGACCCAGCTTTCAAAGATGCATACAACAGACTCTGTGATTTAGTCTCCTTCTCTCCTAGCATAGCACAAACCAGGCGCTTCAGCATGGCCTCCAATATATCTGTAGCATTTTGTTTTCCATGGTTGAACAGATTCCTTTTGACAGCTGAGACAAAGTCAGAGTCAGTCATCAGGACCCCAGTGACACTATGCAGGTTCTTCAAGCACGAGTCAATCAAATCAGACACAATTTCCTTGGTGTGTTTTAACAACACCCTCTTCAGGACCACACAAGCAGGAACTGGTTTCCCAGAAGTTTGCACTTTCAAGCTCCTCATAACAGAAACCATCATGTCAGATGCCACTTGATTTGCATAAACCATGAGCCCTTTACTGAGAGTGTCTGTGAATTCTTTGCTTTCTTTTTGACACATTTGTTTGTCTCCTCCCTTGCTCTTGTTGGATAATTCACTGTACATAAATGTTTTTCGGCCACCTTCCTTGCACTCTTCCCCAGTGCCCCGGATTTCTGCAGAGGTCATCTCCACCGCGTCGTGGACCATTTCAGAAGCAATCTTGCTCACAGCACTGCGGGGGCAGTTTTTCCCTTTGTCCCCAGAGGGTGGGTAGATTGAATAATGATAACATTTGCTTCCATTTTCCAATTTATCCTTGATTTCCTTATGGGCCATCTGGATTACCAGATTAGATAGTCGGTTGACATAGAAGGAAAGGTCATCCATGGAACATTCTCCCTCAGGAGAGATTACTGCCCTATGAGTGCTAGAAGATTTTGTTGAAGAGGTGGAAGGACTCTGGTTATTGTTGGTATTATTGGCTGCAGTCATTTCTAGATGTAGGCTTTGAGGTCTGTTGGCCATATAATCGATGTTCAGTTGATCAGCATAGACGCTGTAGCAGTTTGCAGAGGGTAATTTGTGATGCTCTTCTTCTGCCTCTCCTACTTTACGTTTACAAGTAGAGGCTGAGGGGCTTAGTGCATGTTGGAAACCCAAGGCATACTTCTGGAGATCATTTAGAAGCCAATTTGGAACACTTATAGGATTAGAGGGAGCTTGTTTAAAAAGGCATACAGATCCCTCCATCTAAAAAAAGAAGAACAGCTAAGAGTTTGGGGAGGCTACTTTTTCCCCTTATTTTATTTAGAAGATATATCTTTCTAAACTGCACATATTAGGGATTTGGCCTTTAGAATTTGTGTGGAAACATAATACATGATTATATCCATTAACAGACATTCCAGCACCAGTGTTAGCTTGTCAATTTCACCTGAGCATGTGTACTTATCTCAGTATGTGTCAAAAATGTGTCAATGTGTCTCTTATGTGTATGTATGAATTACAATATAGCAATTCATAAGTGTGCACATCTCAGTAGATGTGGGAATGTGTCAGTCTGTGTTGCTGGTGTGTATGCATATGCATATGTCAGTGTACATGTATGGCTGACTGTATGTAAGCATGTGTAATAATGCATTGGACATTGATGCATAGGACATCAATACTTATCCTATATGTCTACTGTATGGGCCAACATGTGCATGATAGTGTGTATGTCAGTGTGTCTCTGAAAATGTAAATGACACATGTCAATTTGAATGATTTTTGTATTTGTTTATAATACAAAACCAATAGAATGTATCATGGAGATATAAATATAGTTATATGTTAAAGCATAAATTCACAGGTTAACATACATACTCATTAATATATTAATGTATAATATATAATATGTTAATGTATAATATACATTAATAAATGTGTATGTTAAAATATGAATGTGTGTTAATAGATGATTGTATAATGTCAATAAATTGGGTATCAGTTTGTTATATTATATGCTATGTCAATAATTGAGAATGTGTGTCAGTGTTGCGCACATCCTGCATATTTGAGTTTGTGTGTGAATACATGAGTGGGGATGTCACTGTATTTGTGTCAATGTGTGTATCAATGCATTCAAACATGTGTTAGTGAATATGTGTCACTTTGTTTAAGTTTGTATGTATGTGTATCAACATGAGGTATATTTACAGGGTTGGACAAAAGTAGGTGTACAGTTGTTTGTATGGAAAGTAATAAAATAATAAGTAATAATTCAAGAATGAACTCTGTTTTGTGTACTCATAACTGTAAACCTATTTTTGCCCCATCCTGTATAAGAGTGTATGCCTGTATCTGAATCTGGATGGTCACTGTGTTTTGATCAAGGCTTCCATGTGTATGTTTATATATAGTGTGTATGGATGTGAATATGGATATTTATGTGGGCATATCAATGCAGCTGAATTTATACCTTTGTATATGTAAGTCATTTTTTATGAATAGTCATTGTTTACAAATATATATGTATACATATATTTGTATACATATGTATACAAATATATATATACATATATATGTATATTTGCCCACACACATATATATGCTCAAATACATATGTACACATATACACATATTCACAAATATACACATATTTGTATACACATTATACATATATGTGCACATACATGTCCAGATACATGTATATGTATTTTACACATCTTCTATTCAGTGTTATGTACTATTGCCCTCTTTGCTCCCTCCATTGTCTCATCTCCTTTCTTTTCACTGAATTCCTAGACCCGTGAGGTTATGATAAGTTCAACATTTTGCAAATGGGCTTAGGTTACAATCAAGGAAATCTGTATCGTGTGTAGGAGATATGTGCTACACTTTTCAAAATAAACAGGAATAATTTACCCCTTTCTTAAGACTTCAAAATGGAGTCCCCCCAACTGAACCCAAAACTCTTCGAAGAATGTTTTTTAACTGTTTTTTCTTCCTTAAGAGCCACTCTCAGCACTTCAAGTGTGTCTGGGGCCAGAAATGTTGTTTCTGGTTTTAACATGAGCCTAGGGTCACAGAACAGAAAATATTTGACTCCTTTGTGCTAAAACCAAATATCCTGTTCTAATATCAGCTATTCTATTCAAACCAGGAGCCTAACAGATACAATTTAGGATAGTTACACAAAAACAAAAGGACTTTCATGTGACAGTAATATGCAAATCTAATTGCTTGTAATTTTATGCTACCTAACAGTCTGCGTAATCTCTTAGATAATAGGGTTGGGGACCAGGCAACTATAATTCTTGGTCGTCATGGATTCTCTCTGCTCCATATATCCTTGTTCTTTTCTTTTTGGACACTGGGCAATGTGGGGCACACAAGTCCATTACAAGGCAAGAAAAAACACTATAAGAGATCTTGCTTATAAGCCCATACCTTTGTTAGTATAAGGATAGCAAGATTCTGTTTGAAGTAGGTACGTGCAATCAGGAAAGGGCATTCCAAGCCTCTGTGATTAGGGCCATTGTTATATACCTGGGCACTAAACTTACCTGACTGAATTTAGGCCTGCCTTCTCTAGAATGTCATAGTAGTCAGATTTAGGGGCCTGCTTGACAACAGTTCTCTTACTATATGTGAACCAGAGTCCTCAGATTCAAAACTGGGCTCTGGAAATTAGAAGGGGCAGACTCAAAGGCTAAGTGTACCTTAGACTGGTTTTGCTTCTCAGTATCCTTGATTACAATAATTTCTGTTTCTTCTAAATGCTCCAGGGCTAAGTCACGTCCTGAACTGGAACCACCAGCATCCTATGGAATTAAGGGATGAGATTCTTAGGAATAGTTGCTTTTTGAGACTTCACCAAGCTGCCCTCTCCACTGCTTCCTCTTCAAAACATGAATGTCATAACTCTTAACACTTTTTCTTTCAAAGGAGAAATAAGCTTGCATTGCTAGCTAATCTTTGAAGAATGAGATATTTTTCTCTCCACAGATTACCACCCCTCCCAGAGGTATTCACAAAGCCATGAATCTCAAGAATCATATTTCATTAATCATTGTACTTTGGCACAGTTTTTTCCCCACCATTCTGACATGCTGCCTTCCATGCTTTAGTTCTTTCGGCCCTACCAGCAACTTAAGTGCCTTCTAAAATGAGATTTGGTATCAAGAGTGACAGTAAATTCTCAGCAAGAGATTTTGGCCTCTCAAAAATGATGGCTGCCCATTTGAATCTCCTCCATCTTTCTACCCTCAGCCACAGCCTTTCTCTTTTACTGTGATGTCACTAATAACCTTTTTAGAAGTTTCTCACTCACTCCAACTCTGAGAAAACACTCACCTTGGAACTTTTGTCTTCCGTATTCAGGGTGGACACATCAACAAAACATATCTGCATCAAATTAGGACAATACATTTAGAAAAATTCTAGAGAAAAGACTGCAGTTTCTCTTTGAGATGATAAAGCACCTACCGTATTGGGTTCTTGTGAGAATTGATTGAGATAGTGCATATAAAGCTTTTAGCAGACTGTACATAGTAAGTACTCAATAAATGTTATTTGCCAGGGAGAATCTTGTCATTACTGTATTTCCTGGATAAGAATACTTACCTGTCAGAGATGCCCAAAATACAATACCCACATTTATTGAGAAAAGTAAGAAGAAAGATGGTTTGCCCAACTGACGCAAACTCAAAGGTGAAACTTATATTAGAACTCAATTCCCTGGCTCCCAGTTAGAGCAGTTTCAGCAACCACAGTGTTCCCCAAATGTGGTATTTTTACTATTGATGCTATAGAAAACTTTAGATGATACATGGATAAACATTTCTTTTTAATAGATGTATTTTTTATTGATTGTTTAGTGGGAAAAATACACACTAAAACATCAAACCTGTGATATTGTGAATAATATTGCTTAGGGTGTTGGTAATTTTTAAATGTAAGTCAATTTTTAAAAACATTGCAGAAGCACATATTAAATAAATAATAGTATCAAAGTTACTTGAACATGATTAAAAAATGTGAGCATGATAAAACAGAGCATAAAGTATTTTGCCCTCTTGGAGGAGTTCAACTTTAGTGCAACTTTCTGGTAGCTAGGTGACATTATTATGACTTCAGAGGTTAGGTAATAGAGGCTGGTAACTAGGCAACCCCACTCCTCCCTCCCCAGAGGCTCCCCCCAGTCTTCCCTCCCCAGCTCTTTTACCACTCTTCATTCTGCCCCTCCCTTGATTTGTCCCTCTGTGATGTATAAGCATACTGGTCACCCCACAGACTTTACTGAACTTGGTATCTTGGAGAAATGATACTATCACCCTCCATTAGTCTACCCTGGGTTGCAGGATATCTGCATTCATAAGGCAACCCTTTCCACACCTTGGTAGGAGTGATTTTGTATCTTACCACTTTCCGTTCTTGTTCCTGCCGTTCTTTTGGGCTATAGATATCAACCTTGCACACACCCCTGGGGCTGTGTAACCAGTCAATATTATCAGACATCTGGAAAGACAAAGAAAAGTATATATGGTTATATATGTGCTAAAAGGTTGTAGATGTGCTAAAGGTTCTATATATGCGCTATAAAAGGTTCTAAAAACCTTATATATGGTTTTTAGAAACTGGCTCAGTTTGGATAAGAGGGCCCTGAAACTCATCTGTGTGTTTCACATTGGTTTAGGCTATGAACTGGTGCGGTGAGTAGTGGGGAAAAGATTCTCTGAAGTCATCAGGGTAATTTTAGCATAATCCCTTGGGAAGCAAATTTAAAAGGAGGTATAGAGAATGTGGGGATTATCTTTAGAGATTTATTTGTACCAAACTCCACTAAATCTCACCTGTCTCCACTCTTGAGTACCTTCAAAGATTCAAACTCACCTCATCCCCTTTCATTGAATTTTAGTTAACCCCAGTTGAACCAGAGTTTTTCTTATATTAATAGAGCAAAATGAGGTAAATAGCTGTAACACTTACCACATAGAGCCGCTGGAAAAGACTAAGGTCAATACAGTAGAGTGAATAAGTAACCTTTTAAATTAAAACAACACATAAGATTCCAACATATAGAACAAGTTTCTGAATGCTGAGAAAACTCAGTCTAATAGCTATAAATATAGCCAAAAAGCAAATATCTGAGGGAAGACCAGACTCTGATCCCATAGAGCCATGTTTAATTTTATTTTTGAAAGAATAATCATCTCTGCCAACTTCCTTCAGCCCCCCCTGCCACCTCCCACCCCAGCCCAGAAGTAAAAATATAAAGAAATTGGCAAAAGCCCTGACTGATTTTTGTTGTGTAAGACCTCAAATTCATGTTAATTAACAAATTTGTTACAGGTTGATTTGCTACTGGTTACTGGTTAACCTGATTTGCTAATTGACAAGAGAAACATTTTGCCAATATTAGAGAGCTGTTGAATTCCTTTCCTCCAACTTCCTTCAAAATTTAGACCTCTAACTCCCTTCTCTTCTTCCCCTTTCTTTTCCCTCACTCCCTCTCCTTCCCTCCCTTCATTTCCCTCCCTCTCTCCCCCTCTCTCTTCTCCCCTCTCTCCTTTCCTCCTCTCTCTCCCTCTTCCTCCTTTCCCATTTCCCTTTTCTCTGCTCCCCTCCCTCTCTCTCCCTTGTTTCTCCTCCCTCTCTCTCTCCTTCATTCTTCTTCCTCCTCCTCCTTCTTCCTCCCCCCTTCTATACTCAGCTATCATTCACATGATAATACTACATCCCTACACTTTATCACCCCCCAAGACCTTTGGAGCTTTCCCAAAGATTTAGGAAAAGGCTTCCCACACCCTCAAAAGAGGGAGTTTTTCTTTTTCCAGAGCTAGAGATCACTAGCCTAGAAAGAAAAAGAGGGAGGCATAGAGGTTCCCTCATGACCAGATTGTAAAAAACAGTAAAAAATAAAATTTATAAACTCATTACCTTGATAATGAAGTTATTTTCTTCTTTTGGCTGAAAATGTGCCACCGAGAAGGGAGATGTGCCCCTTTAGATGGATATGGGCAGTGCCAAGTTCTTGGGCACCTGCAGCTAGCTGCTACCCTCGTCAGCAGTTGGACAAGACTGAAGGGCCAAGGCCTTTCCTGCTGCCTATGACCCTGGGGTATGACACCAGAGTTTGTTGGGTCACAATACCTGAAACCATAGCAACCACAGCAAAAGTGTAGCAGGCTGGCAAACTCAATACCCCTTCATACCAAAATCACCTCAGGCTGTCTGCTGTATGACAATCTTCTTGTGTTCTCTGTAGGAGAGTACATATAATTCTGTCACATTTTGTCCAGTTCATAACCCCTTGAATCATTCTTTCTTTCCTCTTTTTGCTAGATTCCCAGAACAATCTAATCATATTAATTACTGGTGTGGTCTGTATTTTTCACAAAACAGTATTAATTTTCACATCTTAGCTTATTTTTCTTTGGTTTTCCCACTAGAAGTTCAGTGTTAGAAATAGAGAAACATTAATTAAAGTCCTTTCTGAGTGTCCTGAATAAAAGTTTGAAAATAGAAAGTTGGAGGCTGACTTTAACAGCTTCTGTGGTTTTACCTCACCATTAAGATACCCCCTTAGCTATTCAAAAAGAAGTCAGATGCCCCTACCTTTGTAATATTACAATACATTATTTCATAAGACCTTGAAATAATATTTTCTTGTGAATTTGTATGCGATGATGACCCTTCCAGTCTGATATAAGATGTTCCTTCTTTCTTCAACTCTCCATACTCTCCTAAAGTCTTGACCACAAGCTGGTACGAGAACTTCTACTTCACGATATTGCTGTTTATTTTTATAGAGGACAATGACAGCCCAAAGTTGGGTGTTCTTAGGATTCTGGATGCCTAACTGGTCCAACAAGCTCTAACTTTCATTATGAAACATTATTATCCCAGAATAAAAGCTAATCCTCTTGGGACAGGGTCAGCCTTTCAGAGATTCCTCAAGCCATAAAAGGACTTGAGCCCCTCTTTATTCTTTTCCATTACAGCCAGTACTGGATTTCTGGCTACACTATTCTTTAGAAGATTATTCATTATACTTTGATATGCCTTTAGTTTAGCTCTAGTTTGGACACACTAGCCCACAACCAAATGATTCTCAGTGTGCCCAAGTCTTATTTTGTTTTCTCCTTCTCCTTCCTTCACATGTATCTACTGTAACCTCATACATGAGAATAAATGCATCTGAATTAAAAAAAAAATCAGTTGAGATGACCACTCCAAAATAATGCAGTTTCATATTCGTGGTCTACCTTCATTTGATCTTTTCCCTGTTGCCCCTGAGATTGTATGTCTTAACCTTGTTGTACAGTTCTTATCTTTATAATTCATGGCATCAAAGAGAAACAGAACTGGGCATTTTTTTAAAGGTGGCAAGATAGATTTTATTCAGGCTATTGCAGTAGGAGAGAAACTTTAGATAACTAGAGCTCAACTCTACTGAAACAAAAAGCAGGAGCTTTTTAAATGCTGGGGTGTGCTAAAGGAAAAGTATTGAGGGAAATATGGGGGACGAAGGGAGGTTGATCAATGTAATCAGGGCCTCTCTGTTTGCTAACTGGTATTTACCAAAGTTAGAATCCTATCCTTCCATAGAGATTGGAAAACAGAGGCTCTGTCTTTCTTGATGATTACATTTCAAAGGGGTGGATCCCAGGTCCTTGAAACAGATATTTTTGGGTTGTGGAAGATATATCTCAAAGGGACAGAGAAAGGATTTGTAATCACAAGTTTTGTAAATTCTCTAAGAAAAGAGAGGTGAGGCAGGGGTCTATAGACAGGTTTTGGTTGAAATAGACAGGAAATTCTTTTGGCAATGTTGAACTTCCAATGTATGTTGAACATACAATATATGTTAAGGAAGCTGGGGTCATCATTCTAAGGGCATGCCTTGAGCTGATAGAAACTATGGTATTATTTGTTCAAGTCTCTTAATGTAGGGAGATAAAATTCTTTGTCCTGAAAATTAAAGTTTTTATAGGCCAAAGTTGAGGCCTAGTTGAGAAGAAGATTCCGAGAAGCCTAACTCTATCAAATCATTATGTTGTATACCTTAAATACATACAGTTTTTAATTTTGGTCAAGGAAGGAGTCTTTGTCAACAGTGATAGGCTAAAATCCACATAGAGGACTTGTTTTTTCTTTACCACTGTTTTGTTAAGGGGAAATTTTGATGTTTAAGTTGGAGCTCCTGTGTCTGGCTCATGTCTATGGAATTAGAAACAAAGAAAAAAAAATGTTTATTTATTTTTCAAGCATAAGAATGTACATCCTTAAGATTAAAAAAAACACAACACCCCCCCCCAAAAAAAAAAAACAAAAAACAAAAAACAAAAAACCTCTATGTCTCCCAGCCCAGAAGGGAAAAACTGATCTGGGCCTGTAAAATGTCTTACCAAATCCCCTAAATGACAAAGTGAGAACTATTGTGGATGATTAGAGCCCTGTCCCATGGCACCCCAGTCCTGTCATGCTGGAGGCTAACCAGGAGCAAACAAGAGCAGCATTTGGATGAGAAACCAGTAATGAAAATGTAAGGAGGCTCAGTCATATGTTACAGTATATTCACTGTCTCTTCTTTCTCTTAAGCTGCTGAGACTCCCAGAGTGTCCTGTTCTGACTAGTGGTAGGGACAGACAGGGAAGAAAGGATGTTCAAAGAGTAAAAAAAGAAAAGAACATGCTCCATTAATATGTGAATATGTGTGAAGTAGTATGCGCTTAGGTTAGTCTTTAGGAGCCAGATATAGAGATTATAAACACAGAATCTTTGGTCACCTGCTTTTTTTCCTAACTATCATCATCCATTTTCTAACCTTGTGTATTCTATCCAAACATCTTTTTTCCATATAAACTTGTGATTTATCATACAAATTTCACTTTAAATGTGCATTTATTTTGTATTTGGTTTGAAAGAGCTATTAATATAATAGATATGGAACCTGCATTTGTAATGTAATTATTATGAATAATGGCAAAATGAAATTTAAATGAACTGAATTATCAGCCTTCATGAAATTACTGTCTGCTTGTTAGTCCCCCTAAGCATCTTTCAGCCTCAGATTTAACCTACCTAATTTAGTTTATGCAATGATACTGTGACAATTAGGTTTAATAAACTTTTCCCATTCTTGGATCACCTACACTGAAGCCTCAAGAGCAGGTTCTCTGACTCTTTCTCTTTGTATCTGCCACGCTACTGGCCACGGAGTTTGGCTCAAGGAACAGATGACGGTTTTGAAAGTTCAGGAAACATAATTCAGAAGCCATAGAGTCATGGAATCTGAAATAATGGCCAAAAAAACCCTTGATTATCTATTTGAGTGGGCAGCATTCTTCATAAAGCAAAAATTTCCACAATTTAGACATGCCTCAGATTCACCTGGAGGGCTTGTTAAAAAATAGTTGAGCCCCATCCCAGAGTTTCTAATTCTGCATGTCTAGAAATTTGCCTGGTGTATTTTGCATGCGTTATCTCATTTAATTCTCACGCAGCCTTATGATATATGTACTATTTTAATCCATATTTTATTAAAGGCAAATTGGAGCCCAGAGAGGCCATTTGATTGGTGGTTCGGCTACTTCCGGCATGAGCCACTTCCATTGTCTTGGAGGGGGGTACATGTTTGTGTGCTCAAAAATTAGCACTCCTTTTCTTTCTTCTAGGGTCCAAAGATGCAATAGAGAAATTCTTAGGGAAAACAAAGGTAAAGGGTATCTAGTCTGATCATTTGGCCCCATCTGGTGGTTTCAAGCCTGACTGAAAGGTGTTGGTCGGTTATCTCCCCCTGCTGGTGAGAATGGTAGAGTCGGCGCACCGCCTCTGAGAACGTTTGTCTATAGGCGGTTTAGTGTGCGGCGGTTAGTCTGAAACCGTTGGTCCTGTGGCGGTTGGTCTGAGGTGGTAATTCTGAGGCGGTTAGTCCCCTCTCCCGCTGCCCCTCATCTGTTTGTTTTGTTCCGTTCTGTTTTGTTTTGTCTTGTTTCTGTTTCTGACTGGCGATAAGCTTCTTTCCCATGCGTAGCTTTAGTTCCAATCAATTTATGGCTTGTTATGGGTACTTTTGCCTTATATATATATAAATATATTTTATGTCAGAGCTTGGAGATGTGGCTGAGGAAACTAGGCTGTTAATCGGAATTTTTTTCTTGTCAAACCAACAAACTTGTCTCGAACATCTGATGGAAAAGTATTTAAATACAGTATTAATTGATGACGGTTTTTTCCCTTTATTAGTGCATGAATGTTTTAAACAAGGGCTACAGAGGAGAGGAGGGGAATATGGAAGCATGAACCTCTTCAGGTTCCCTCATAGCACTTACATGCATCCTCCTCCCAATACACACCCTTGAGGATCCCCCTGGTTTTAGGGACATTTAAATAGGATGAAGACTGTCCTAAGTCTTAAGCTTTGTCAGTAGCCCCGCAGGGATGTCAGGCTTAGCGTTTCTGTGTGTCATCGCTCTTAAAGCTAGATGGTAATGAGTTCATGAAGCCACTAGGAGGTCTCAGCTGCTTGGAAAACATATTTCCACACGGTACAAGATCACTCTATGCAAAAACCCATTTTGCTAAGGCATTCCTCAAATTAAAAGGGAGATGATGAACCACCACATAGAGTAACTCTTGAATGAATGAATACCCCCTATAGAATAACTTTTCCATCCTAAAAACTGCATTTTTATGTATGTTATATTTATTGACCTAATATTTAATATATTCATTTATAATATAGATAATATACTTATAATATTAATATGATATTTCCTTAATAGCCCCACCATAAATATGTATTAGGTTAAAAGGAAGAAGTGTTTGTCTAACTCTGTATAGGCTGGAACAGTGGCTCATGTACTTAGAAACTCAGTAATCACTCCTGGTGATGTTGGGCTGAATATAACAAGAGTGTTTGTGTTGGCAATAATGGTGTGCTGAACAACATGTGTCCTCTGAAATCCTTAGCAGTTGTATTTTAACCTTGCTTTGGCACTTATAATGTTCCTTCTAAGTGTGTTGGTAGTTATTTCATTATGAGCTTTATCTTTCCAAATACAGAATGACTATTTTACTCATTATCATTTACCCTGCCAGGGAAGCATTAGGTTCATATATATTACTAAGTGCTTAAGGATACTTACATAATTGAAAATTAGTGTGTATACCTGAAACTAATATAATGTTATATGTAAATTATATCCTGATTTTTTTAAAAATGAAAGAAAATTAGTGGTAATGGTTATTCATGAACTGCTATGCTCAGAACCATATAGAAGTGCTTTACCATGACCAAGAACATTGTACCATCTTGGTCCAAATTGCCTGGCTTATTGAAACAACTTCCTAACATGTTCCGCTGAGTCTTTCCTTGCCAGTCTTCAGCAGACTTTTTATGTTTTTGTTTTTTTAAATTTTATTTTAATTGTTGTTCTTATACAGTTTTCTGTTCAGCAGACTTTTTAAAGAACCAGTATATTTTATTAGCCACTGTGATTTTATAACAGCTTTATTGAAACAATTCAAATGCCATTTAATTCACCTATATAAAGTGTATAAATGATTTTTAGTGTACTCACAGAGTTGTGCAGCCATAGCCATGATCAATTTTAGAACATTTTTCATCACCAAAAAAAGAAACCTCATATATTTTAGCTATCACAACTCCCCCAACTCTGCACCTCCCTAGCTTTAGGCAGCCAGTAATCTGCTTTCTGTCTCTATAGGTTTACCTTTTCTGGACATTTAATATAAATGGAATCATACAATATGTATGTGACTGCTTTCACGTGTATAGCTTTTTTGCAGTAAATTGTTGTGACAACTTGTATGGAAATGCTATTTATGAGGACAGCTTATTAGAAACTCAGTGCCAAGGGCTTTTATTAGGGGGCTGGTCCTGCAGGCATCCTCTGCCTAGTACATACCAAAATTCCAGAGTCCCAGGGGGAAAACTGTTGTTCACCATAAATCATATTGTTTGCACAAACAGTTAAGGTACAGTGAGCTACTCTCATCAGTTAGGATGGTGGAACTCCCCCACCCCAAATCCAAGTTCCCAGATCCTAGCCAAGGGGCAACCTTGCCAACAGGATTTTCAAAAGATAGCATTCTCAGCCCTACTATATTAACTCTTTGTGACACAGATTTTGATAGATATTGTGTTGATTCTGTAAATCAATTTGAGAATTGCCATCTTAATATTAAGTATCACAATTAATGAACATGGGATGTCTTTACATTTGTTTAGGTCTTTAATTTCTCTCAATGATATTTTTGTGGGTTTCAGTGTACAAGACTTGCAGCTCTTTTGTGATTTATTTTCTAAGTCTTTTATTGTTTTTGACATCATTGTAAGTAGAATTGTCTTAATTTTATTTTTACTTTGCTTCTTGCGAATGTATAGAAATATGGTTGAGTTTTGTATATTGATTAATCTTGTGTCCTGAAGCTTTGAGCTTGTTTAGTAGCTCTAATAGCTTTCTTTTTGTGCATGTGGATTCCTTGGCCTATTAATGTGGTAGGTAACATGGATCGATTTTTTGAACAGCCTTGCATCCCTAGGATAAACCTCACTTGTTCATGGCATTTAATATACTTTTTATATATGGCTAAATTCTGCTTGCAATAGCTTGCTTGAGGGATTCTGTTTTCTATTTTGATTCTATTTTCATGAGGGATATTGGTCTGTAGTTTTCTATTTTCATACTGTCTTTGGATGGTTTGGTATCATGGTAAAAGTGTTCTCATATAAGTTGTGAAGTGTTTCCTCCTCTTCTGTTTTCTTAGAGAGATGGTATAGAATTGATGTTAATCATTCTTCAAACATTGAGTTTAATTCTCCATCAAAATATTCTGGGCCTAGAGACTTCTTTTTTAAAGAATTTTAAAATTACAAATTGAATTTCTTTAAAAGAATGGAATTATTCAAATTATGTATTAAATACTGAGTGTATTGTGCTGGTTTTTTATTTCTAAGGGATTTTTTCATTTCAATTAAATTGTTAAGTTTAT
Organism: Anoura caudifer; assembly: GCA_004027475.1. Taxonomy (NCBI): domain Eukaryota; kingdom Metazoa; phylum Chordata; class Mammalia; order Chiroptera; family Phyllostomidae; genus Anoura; species Anoura caudifer. The sequence goes on along the minus strand of PVKU01011778.1, from coordinate 5,394 downwards.
ATGTACAGGCTCATAGTATTCCCCTGTTATCCTTTTGATGTCATTAAGGTCTGTAATGATAACCTTTGTTTCATTTCTGATATTGCTAATTTGCATTTTTTCTTTGTCGGTCTTGCTAGAGGTTTGCCAATTTTATTGATCTTTTGAAAGAACCAGCTTTCTGTTTCATTGATTTTCACTATTGATATTTATGTTTTCAGTTTCGTCAACTTTTGCTTTTATCTTGATTATTCCCTACATTATGTTTGCTTTGGATTTATTTTGTTCTTCTTTTTCTAGACTTGAGGTGAAACTCAGATTGACTTTTAGAGTTTTTCTCTTTTCTAATATAGGTAGTTAGTACTATAAATTTCCCTTTCAGCACTGCTCTAATTGTATCCCATAAATTTTGATATATTGTATTTTCATTCTCATTCACTTCAGTGCACTTTTTATTTGGCTTAACAATTCCCCTTTGATCAATGAGGTGCATTGTTTAGTTTCCAAGTGTTTGGGGATATTCCTGTTATTTTTGTCATTAATTCCATCTGGTCAGAGGACGCACTCATTTGTCATTTCATTTGTTTTATATTTGCTGGTTTGTTTTATGATTGAGGGTATAGTCTGTTTTGGTAAACATGCTATGGGAGCTTGAAAGGTATGCATATTCTGCTGTTATTGGATGAGGTGCTTTATAAATTTCGATTAGATTCTGTTGATGATGGTGTTGAGTTCTCCTTGTTGATTTTTTATCTAATTATTCTATCAGTTACTGAGATGCAGTGCTGAAATCTCCAACTATGAATGTGGATTTGACTATTTTTCCTTTCAGTTTTGTCAGATTTTGCTTCATGTATTTTCCAGCCCTATTGGTTAGTGTATCCATGTTTAGGATTGCTGTGTTGTCCTAGTCGATTGAGCCTTTAACATTATGTAACATCCTTCTCTGGCCCTGGCAATTGACTTTGCTCTGAGATTTACTTTATCTGATATAAATTCAGTTATTCCTGCTTTTTCAAAATTAATGTATATATGGTATATCTTTTCTCTTTAATATTTAGTCTACTTATATCATTGTATTTGAAGTAGGTTTCTTGTTGATGGCATATCATTGAATCATGTTTTTTAAATCCACTCTGCCAATCTCTATTTTTAATTCTTCTACTTAAAACAATGTACATTTAATGTGATTATTAATCTGTTAGGACTTAAGTTCACCATTTTACTTTTTGTTTTCTGATTATTCCCTGTGTTTCTTATCTATATGTTTTCTTTTTCCTGCCTTCTAGTCAGTTACTTGAACATTCCTTTGAATTGCATTTTGATGTATCTATAGTGTCTTTGAGCATATCTCTTTGTATAACTCTATTAGTGCATGTATGGGGGGGACACCCAAACTGGAATTTATTTATAAATAATTGCATATTATTCTTACATCTTTAAACCTCAGTCACCTTCAAAGTACTTTCCATTTGATGCAATATACCTATCAAGATGTTTTTTGCACTGCTCAAAACAGCTTTTGCACTTTTCAATTTTGATGCCTTTTAGTGCTTTTGCCATTTTTCTTTTTTTAAGTATATTTTATTGATTATGCTATTACAGTTGTCCCATTTTTCCTCCCCTTTATCCCCTTCCACCCTGCACCCCCTCAGTTCATGTCCATGGGCCATACATATAAGTTCTTTGGCTTCTCCATTTCCTATACTATTCTTAATTTCCCTCCTCCAGTGTATTTTGTGCCTACCAATTATGCTTCTTATTCTCTATACTTTTTTCTTCATTCTTCCCTCTCCCCCTCTCCATGGATAACCCTCCATGTGATCTCCATTTCTGTGATTCTGTTCCTGTTCTATTGTTGGCTTACTTTTTTTGTTTTTGTTTTTAGGTTCAGTTGTTGATAGTTGTGAGTTTGTTGTCATTTTAATGTTCATTTTGATTTTCTTTTTCTTAGATAAGTCCCTTTAACATTTCATATAATAAAGGCTTGGTGATGATGAACTCCTTTAACTTGACCTTATCTGGGAAGCACTTTATCTGCCCTTCCATTCTAAATGATAGCTTTGCTGGATGGAGTAATCTAAGTTGTAGGACCTTGCTTCTCATGACTTTGAACTTCTTTATAGCCCCTTCTTGCCTGTAAGGTTTCTTTTGAGAAATCATCTGCTAGTCTTATGGGAACTCCTTTGCAGATTACACTCTTTTTTTTTTTTTTTGCTGCTTTTAAAATTCTCTCATCTTTAATCTTGAGTAATTTAATTATGATTTGCCTTGGTGTGTTTCTCCTTAGATCCAACTTCTTTGGGACTCTTTGAACTTCCAGGACTTCCTGGAAGTCTGTTTTCCTTCACCAGATTGGGGAAGTTTTCCTTCATTACTTGTTCAAATAAGTTTTCAATTTCTTGCTCTTCGTCTTCTCCTTCTGGGATCCCTATGATAGAGATGAAAAAAGAAGTCCCTTTGGGCAAGATCAGGTGAATAGGGAGGGTGAGGCACAGGAGTCATGCCTTTTTTTTTTTTTTTGCTCAAAAACTGCTGAACACTCATTGCAGTGTGGGCAGGCAGGTGTGCTCATAAATCACCCATTATGAAATGGGCAAATACAATGAAAGGGTCTTCAAAAAATTTTACTGAATAACGCAGCCTCTCACAGCAATGCCACTAGTACACTGTTACAGATGGGCTCCTGGAACACTCATCTAGCAGAAGAAGCCTATATATACTACAAGGGACCCACCTCCCAGAAGATAATTCTGGGGTTTTTTGGGGACTCCTTCATACACAACTTATCACTGTCTGTTGGAGTTAACATTTCACTAGTTTGAGGGATGTGTAGAAACCTTTCCTCCCTTTACCCTTCTTCATCTATTTATTGTTTTAAACATTTCCTCTACATACGTTGAGTACCACATTAGGCATTGCTATAATTTATGCTGTAATTGTCTAATGTAATTGAGAGAACAGCATCAGAATGAAAGTCTATATCTACCTATATTTTTGCTCTTTCCATTGCTCTTTCATCCTGATGTCATCAGATTCATAAGATTCCTTCTATTACTTTTGTCTTTATTTTATGAACTTTCTATTTTTTAAGGTGGGCATCCAAGAATGACTTGATTTCCCCATTACTCTTGAAGGACATTTTCCTTGGATAGAGAATTCTGAGATGAGAACTCTTTTTCTTTTAGTACTTAGAAAATACAATGTCACCTCTTCCTGGCTTGCATGGTTGCTGATGAGAAATTTATTGCCATTCAAAAAAAATTTGCCCCTGTTAGAAATGTGTCATTTCTCTCTTGCTGCTTTCAAGTAATTTTCTTTGTCTTTAGCTTTCAGAAGTTTGATTATGATGTCCCTTTGTTTGAATTTTCTTGAGTTTGTCCTATTTGGAATTTGAATCTGTAGGTTTATTTATAAATTTTTGGAAATTTTCAGCCTTATTTTTTGGAATATGTGTTTTTGTAGGAAAGATTACTAGAAGTAGAATCTCTGGGTAAAAGGATTCAAACATTTAAAATTTAGTAGGTATTTTCAAATAACCCTCCTAAAGTTTATAGCAGATTTTACTCCTGCCAACAGTGGATAAAAGCGCCTGTTTTCCCACTGTCTTACCAGCAGGAGTTATTATTAATCTATTAAACATTTGCCAATGTCCTGAACAAAAACAATGAATTGCTGTTTTAATCTGCATTTATTTTTAACAAAACTGAGCATATTTTCATGTTTATTGACCATTTGTATTTCTTCTCTAATCTTTTTTTCCCCCACAATTTTTGATGGGTGGTTCATTTCTTATTGTTGATCATGAAGTTCTCTTTGTACATTTTGGAAATTATTTTTCTGTCATTTGTGTTGCCAATGTTTTTGACAGTCTTTTGTCAGGCGTTTAAACTTTATTTTTGTTTTCTGTTTGTTTTGTCAAAAAATTAAAATTTCTACTTATTAAAAGTTATTCAGCCTTTTGCTGTCTCTATATTTTTGGTCCTGTTTAGCAATAGACTTTTCCTTCAGCAAAGTTATAAAATATTTTTTATATATTTGTCTAGTATTTCCATGGTTTCATTTTTACAATTAAATCTTATATCCATCTGAAATATATTTTCATGTAAAGTGAGGTAGATAATAGCAGATCTTTTCTATCAGGTTTTAAAACAGTGGTATGGGGGGAGTACATAGGAGAGTTTATGAGAATGTTGTATACCTGGGAGGAGGGAAATATTGGAAAACCATAGAGTCAAAAGTCTGTCTCCCCTTTTCTCAGTTTTCTCTCTGAGTGCTACCCAAAGGAAAGGTTAAGTTAACTGAGATGTGAAGGTTGAAAGAAAAACAAGTTTAAAAATTTTTGGAAAAAATCATAACTTACACTCATTGATGTTTTAAAAATTGTGGTATAATCGACATGCAACATTATATTAGTTTGTGGTATATAACATAATTATTCAATATTTGTATATGTTGTGAAATGATAAGCACCGTAAGTCTAGTTAACATCCATCACCGTGCTAGGAAAAATGAAATTGCTTGTTTTGTGATTTTTGTGTTACTCTTGTTTTGGGAGAAGGACCTTTTTCTCTCTTGATTAAAGAAGACATATAGCAACTTGGGTTAATATTATATTTTCTTTATAGTGCATCCTAGTGAGACATTTGTTCACAATTATGACCCTTAAAGTAAGATACTCATTCAGTTAAATATTTTCAATCATCTCTCAAGGAGGTGGGTATGTTTATGTGTTTGGTCTCTGGAATCAGACTGCTTAGATTTAAATTTCAGTGTAATAACATATTAGCTGTGTGATCTTGGGCAAGTTACTAAATTTCACTGTACTTCAAATTCCTCTTCTGCAAAATGGGAATATTCACACTTCATTGTATTGATGTCAATGTCAGAACAGTGTCAAATATGTAGCAAGCAATCAATAAATGTCAACTATTATTAATGCTAATCACTGGAGATAGAGCATAAGTGATATGGTCCTTTTAGTTACAGACCTTGCATTCTTGAGTGAGGATATAAATTTAAAAATTACAAATAACACCCTGGTTAGGTGGCTTGGTTGGTTGGAGCATCATTCTGTGCACCAAAAGGTTGTGGGTTTGATTCCTGGTCAGGGCACATACCTAGGTTGTGGGTTCAATCCCTGGTTGAGGCACCTATAGGAGGCAACCTATCGATGTTTCTCTCTCACATCGATGTTTCTCTCCTTCTATTTCTCTCTCCCTTCCCCTCCCTCTAAAAATAAGTAAAAAAAATCTTTTAAAAAGTGAAGAGGACCTGGGATTATGTAAATATTTTACCTTTACTGTAGAAACTATGAGATACTAAAAAGAAAATGGGCTAATAATGGAAGTAGGGATATAATTTTTTTAATTATATTTTATTGATTATGCTATTACAGTTGTCCCATTTCCCCCC
>PVKU01011777.1:0-35039 GCA_004027475.1 Anoura caudifer | reverse complement strand
TGGCCTGGATGGGACACTATGTAGATGAATTTTTCCAAATGTTAAAAGAAGAAATAACAGTTATCCTTCTCAAACTATTCCAAAAAATTCGAAAGGAGGGAAGATTCCCAAGCTCATTTTATGAGTCCAGCATTATCCTAATTCCAAAATGAGATAAAGACAACGCAAAGAAAGAAAAATATAGGCCAATATTCCTGATGAACATAGATGCTAAAATTCTCAACAATATATTAGCAAACCAAATTCATCAATACATTAAAAACATAATACACCATGATCATGTGGGATTTATGCTAGGGATGCCAATTTGGCACAATTTCCACAAATCAATAAATGTAATTAATACACTACATAAACACAATGAAAGATAAAAGAACACATGATCATATTAATAGATGTAGAGAAAGCATTTGATAAAATCTAGCACCCATTCATGTTAAAAATTCTCAACATAGTGGGAATAGAGGGAACATACCTCAATGTAATAAAGGCCACATATGAGAAACTCACAGCCAGCATCTCTCTCAATGGGCAAAACTATAAGCATTTCCCTTAAGATCAGGAACAAGACCGGGATGTCCACTTTCACCTCTCTTATTCAATATAGTACTGGATGTCCTAGCCATGGCAATCAGACAAGAAGAAGAAATAAAAGACACCCAAATTCGAAAGGAAGAAGCAAAACTGTCATTTGCAATTGACATGGTACCATATATAGAAACCCCTAAACATTCCACCAAAAAACTCCTAGACCTGGTAAATGACTTCAGTGAAGTATCAGGATAAAAAAATTAATATTCATATATTGGTTGCATTTTTACACACAGTAATGAACTATCAGAAATAGAAACAAAGAAAATAATCCCCTTCACAATTCTTTGAAAAAATACCTAGGGATAAATTTATATAAGATGTAAAAGACCTGTACTTGGAAAATTATGACACTGAAGAAAGAAATTGAAGAAGATACAAATAAGTGGAAGTATATACTGTATTCAGGGATAGGAAGAATTAAAATCATTAAAATGTCTATACTACCCAAAGCAATCTATAGATTCAATGCAACTCCTATCAAGATTCCACTGGTGTATTTCACAGAACTAGAACAAATATTTCAAAAATGTATATGGAACCACAAAAGAGTTCAAATAGCAACAACAATCTTGAAAAAAAAAGGAAGAAAGTTGGAGGAATAACTACCTGATATCAAACTATACTACAAGACCATAGTAATCAATACAGCATGATACTGATATAAAAACAGGTATATAGATCAGTGGAACAGAACAGAGAGCCTAGAAATAAACTCATGCCTTTATAGTCAATTATTATTTGACAAAGGTGGGAAAAATATACTATGGGGTAAAGATAGTCTACTCAATGAATGGTGTTGGGAATATTGGACAGATGTGGGGGGGCTCCACCCGCAGGGCCCCCCCCCCAGGCCACCATGGATGAGAATAAGTCTACCAAGACATGATCTGCTTGGGGAGGAAAGGCGGCCCATCTCTCAAAGGAGAAGGGCCAAGAGCCTTTTCCTCAATGGGGTTTTATTAGGTTCCTTTTGCACAGGAATACGGGTAAAGCTCATTAACCATTAATAGGCAGTAAGGATCAAACAATAGATAATGAACAAAGAACTCTGAGGGCCTATTTTGAGTCAGGGTCAGAGAGCTAAAGAGCTATAAAACTTTGGGGAACAAACTCACTTCTTGCTTAGACCCTTATTTAATTGAGAGCATTCTAAACAAAGCAGGTTTCACAGGATTTACATATTCTTTCTTAGACCTGTTAGTCCTAGGGAACCTGCCCTTTCCAGCACAGGGCTACACCCACCACTGGCATTGTTTTAGGCTTAAGGCATTGTCTCAGGCTTAAGTCAGGCAGCCAAGAGATTAGGAGACTTCTTGCAGACAGAATGAGGACTCAGGCTATGTCATAGCTGAGGGTCCATCAACCCCTTTTTGCTGTAGCCTCCCTAGTCCTTCCTTGGGGCCTCCACATGATGGTGCCTGGCTTAGGTTGTTCCCCCCTTGGGGAAACTTACCTGTCATTGGCTAACCGATCAAGCATTTGGGGCCAGTTATGGATGAAGTAAAAGGAGCAGAAGCGGCGCCCCTGCCAGGGAATAAGCCTTGTCTTCTTAGTGGCTTACAGTCCAAAGGTCGCTTACTCAGCCTTAGCCATGGGGGGGGGGTGCGGGTACAGCTTCTGAAACCAGGCAGGATGGTTCCCAACAGAGAGATATATTTTTAAAAAATGAAAATTGACCATGTTCTTATGCCACACACAAGAATAAACTCAAAGTGGATTAAAGAGTTAAGTGTTGAACTCAAAACCATAAAAATCCTAGAAGATAACATAGGCAGTACAATCTCAGACATTTATCATACCAATATTTTTTTCTGATATCTCCTCAGGCAAGTGAAACAAAAGAAAAAATAAACAAATAAGACTACATCAAAAGGAAAAGTTTTTTCACAGCAAAGGAAACCATCAACAAAATGAAAAGACAACTCACTGAAATGGATTAGAAAACATACTTGCCAACACATCTGATGTGGGGTTAATATCTAAAATTTATGAAGAACTTATAAAACTCAAAACGAAAAAATCCAATTTAAAAAATGGGCAAAGGACCTGGATAGACACTGCTCCAAAAAGGACATATAGATGACCAATAGGCATATGTAAAGATACTCAATATCACTAATCATTACAGAAATGCAAATTAAAACCACAATGAGATATCACCTCACATTTGCCAGAATGGCTATCATCAATAAATGAACAAACAACAAATGTTAGAATGTGGAGACAGGGGAACCCTCGTGCACCATTGGTGGGAATGCAGACCAGTGCAGCCACTGTGGAAAGTAGTGTGGAGTTACCTCAAAAAATTAGAAATGGATCTGCTGTATGACCCAGCCATTTCACTTTAAATTTTCACTTTGTTGGAAATTTAATCCAACAAAACTCAAAACACTGATTCAAAAAAAGTATACGCACTCCTATGTTCACTGCGGAGTTATTGCCAAGATTTGGAAGCAGCTCAAGTGTTCATGAGTAGATGAGTGGATAGAAAGGAGTGGGACATTAACACAAAGGAGTACTACTTGGCCATAATAAAGGAGGAAACCTTACCCTTTGCGACAGCATAGATGGACCTGGAGAACATTATGCTAAGTGAAATTAGCCAGTCTATGAAAGGGAAGTACCATATGATTTCACTTATATGTGGAATTTAATGAACAAAATGAAGAAACAAGCAAAATAGCAACAGAGAGCCGTCTGACAGTTAGGGAAGTCTAGATGGGAGGGGGAGTGGAGAGATTTAGCAAAAAAGAAAAAAAAGAGACACAGATAATCATAGGCACAGATAACAGTGTGGTGATTGAGGGGTAAGGGGTTATGGGGGGAGGTGGAAGAGGATATGGGGGGATAAAAGAAGAAAATGGCACCTCACTTATCAAATTACTTGGAAAGTAGAATGAAAATACAAATACAGCCATTACCACAGTGCCTCATGCAAAGTAAGCCTTCAGTCAATATTAGATTTACTATGATATTATCCTGAGTCTGACTATTTCTCACCATTTCTATTTCTATATTTCTAACCCTAGCTACCATCTTCTTTCACCTGGAGCAGTACAGTAGCCTCCTAACAGATCTGCTGACTGCCATACCTGCCCCCATCAGTCTTATTTACAGCGGCCTAGTCTTTCAAAATGTAATTCAATCATAGGCAAAAGCCTCATTTTCTGGTATGTGCAGAACTACAAAAGACCAACAAACCAGTAGAAAAATAGGCAAAGAAGATAAACAGAAATTCACAGAAAAAATTCTCATGGCTCTGAAGTATATGAATAATTGCTCAACCTCATTCATATAAGAAACATACAAATTAAAACCACTTTTCACCTGTCAGATTGGCAAATACCAAAAACTTGATAACACCCTGTTTGACAATTGCAAGTAACACATATTTCTGGTGGAACAGTAACTAGCCACGACCTTAATAGGAAGCAGTCTGACAATACCTATCAAAATATCAAAGTACAAACCTTCTGACATAGTGTTTTAATAATATGAACTTACCTCATAGCTATAATGTCCCCATGTAAAATACCTATAAAAATTATTAATTTCAACATTGTTTGCAATAGCAGGATATTACTGATCCTTTGCTGCCTCTTTGACCTTATTTCTTCTTACTCTTTCCCTTTGAATACTAAACTCAAGCTAACTCTAACAAACTTATTATTTTTAACATGCCAAGCACTGCTCTATCTCAAAGCTATTCACATTATTGCCTCTGCCTAGAATGCTGTTTCCTCCATGTAAAATGCTGTTCCCTCTGATAGCCAAATGGTTTGGTCCTTCTCTTCTTTCGGTTCTCTGTTCAAAGGTCATCTTTTCAAAGAGGCCTTCCCTGATTGCCCCATTTGAGTAGCCATTCTTCATCACTCTCTGTGTCCTTACAATGCTCTATCAGTTAGATGCTGCTAGGTAACAAACCATACCAAAACCTAGTGGCTTAAAACAAAACAAACAAACAAACAAAAAAAACCACATTTGTTATTTTTTACCATTTTGTGGGTTGGCTGGGCAGTTCTGGCCTGGGGTGGCTAGTCTGTAACTGGATGGTCCAGATGGCCCATTAATGTGTATAGGATTTTACCTGGGACAGTCGAAATGGCTGGGACAGCTGAACTTTGTTCACATGGTGGGAGAAGAGTTCTCAGAAGCAAGAGAAAGCAAGTCCAACACACAATCCCTTGTCAAACTCCTGCTTGTACTATATTTGGCAATACTCCATTGTCTAAAACATGTCATAGTTGAACCACAGTCATTACCAGAGAGTAATACCCATGAGTGTGCATACCAGAAGGCACCGCTGGGGACAACTCCTGCAACACTGATCACTGTGAGACATTATAGTATGTTCGTCTATTAACCTTATCCATCCACAACAATAAAGTCCTTATGAAGGCAAAGGCTGTGTTTTCTTCCCTGCTTATCCCTTCAGCACTTAAAAAAAGTTGGTATATACTGGGCACTCAATACATATTTATTGAATAAGTGACTTAATGAATAGGAAGAGAAGAGGCTGATGCAATAAAAAGGGAGCAAAGGGGAGCAGGAAGGTCGGTGATCTAAAGCAGTGATTTTTCAACTGCTGTGTCTCAAGAATTTTTGAAACATGCAATTCCTGACTATTTAATCAGGGCCACTGACCTCTTTTCCCTTAGATTGTCAAATTTAAAAAAAAAATTAAAACAGCTAACACAGCAATAGCCTTTTGGTGTGAATGAATCAAAACTATACTTATTTTTTGTCAGATTGGTAAAAAATATTTTCTGGTATGCTGAGAATATTAATTAGTTTATGTGTGCCATGAGATGGAAAAGGTTGAAAATCACTGATCTAAACTAAGGTAATAGCAGTGGAGATGGAGAGAAGTGGCTGAAGTGACTAGATTGGAGAGGTATTAAGAGGAAGTATAAACAAAACTTAGTGGTCTTTTGGTATGTGGGAAATTAGAGAGAAGTCAAAGATATAATATGTTTCTCAGTTCACCAAAGTATTAATACTTTTAATTGCAAGCAACACAACTTCATCTTAAAAACCCTAAGCAAAAGGAAAACTTATCTGAAAGATACTGGGATAGATCAGAAACTTGAAGGATTGTATAGCCAAGTGGTAAAAGGGAGGAAATGCAGTTGGGTCTCACGGGAAATTGAATCCAGTCTCAAACATGACCATGATTCTGTAATTCCCTTTGCTATGTATCTTTTAAGTAATGGTCATGTTTTCTCTGACTGCTAATTTGTGTATTAGCTTTGCTGTCACTGGCAGCCTCTAAGTTTTGAACTGTAGGAACAACTACAGTTCCTGCCTTCAGTTATCTAAAAAAATTCTATGGTAGAACTTCTACTGACCCATTCCTTCACCTGTCACTGTGGTTGGTAGGGTAGGGTAACATGACAGGCCCAACTTAGATCAGGTAACTGCTCCAGACTAATTGGTTAGGGGTAGGAAAATGGAATCATGAGGAACTACTTGGTAGAACTGTTACTGGAGAAACACTGGCTCTTCTCACCAAAGCAGTAAAGAATTACAGACCGGCGAGCCTATTAACAGACTTGCAGTTTACTAGTGCTAAATCCTAGCGGGAGAGCAAAAGCAAGGGTGGCAAGAGCAGGGGTGTCAAAAGCAGGGTGGCCAGCACCCAAGGGGCCGGAGCCCAAGTAGCCAGGTATAGGGAACTGGTTGGTGTGGTAATGACAAATGTAGCTCAGCCCTGGTTCAGAAAACCAACATGCAAGAGGCAGCACACAAGAGCCAGGCCCACAGATCAGCTTTCCCATGGGGAACCAGGCCTGCATTGTACTAGGCTGCTTTGAGGCTTGTTTTTGCTAAAATTCCCTCACCCTGAGTTAAGGCAGCAAATGTTTAATTCATATCTTTGAAGTAACTTCCTAAAGTCTGTGCTGTACCTTCCAAGGAAGGAGTGCATCCAGTTCAATCACTTTTTCCCTTGCATTTGCAACATTCTTTTTTTTGTTACCCCTAAGAAGTAATCAGCAACATCCTTTCCTTTGTTATCTGTAAAAGGTAATCACCTAAAGCAAGCCTGTGCATAATAAATGAGGACCATCCTTAATGTAATGCTCCCAGAAAAGCAATAAAAGCTTGTCCAGGCAGGGGTCAAGGCACTCTCTCACTCAGAGAGTGGCCATGCCATCCCTCTTCTCCACAAGACTTCTGTAGTCCATGTGAATTTGTTTGTCTCATCCACAACACCACGGACAACACTGGTTGGAGTCTGTGTCATCCAGGGGACCCCTCCTTGTGTGGCAAAAAAAAGCCAAGAGAAGAGAGTGAGTCCTTTGTTCTGAGGACTTACAAAGTTGATAGGATGAAGGGGAGGGAGTTACATATTTATTGACCGGTAAAGGTGGTACCAGCTTCCCCTGGGGAGACATGACTACTTAAACATAGGTATGAGTGGGGGTTATCTTGCTCCAGACTGTATCTTGCTCCAGACTTCTTTTTGTTCATTTTGCATCTTTTTAAAAAATATATTTTATTGATTATGCTATTACAGTTGCCCCATCTCTCCCCTTTATTCCCCTCCACCCTGCACACCCTCTCCCACCCACATTCCCCCCTTTAGTTCATGTCCATGTGTCAGAAGTTATTTAACTTCTACATTTCCCACACTATTCTTGCCCTCCCCCTGTCTATTTTCTACCCACCATCTATGATACTTATTCTCTGTATCTTCCCCCCCTCTCTTCATCCCACTCCCCTGTTGCTAACCCTCCATGTGATCTCCATTTCTGTGGTTCTGTTCCTGTTCTACATGTTTGCTTAGTTTGCTTTTGTGTTAGTGTGGTTGTTAATATCTGTGAGTGTGCTGTCATTTTACTGTTCATATTTTTTATCTTCTTTTTCTTAGATAAGTCCCTTTAACATTTCATAGAATAAGGGCTTGGTGATGATGAACTCCTTTAACTTGGTCTTATCTGAGCAGCACTTTATCTGCCCTTCCATTCTAAATGACAGCATTGCTGGATAGAGCCATCTTGCATGTAGGTCCTTGCCTTTCATGACTTGGAATACTTCTTTCCAGCCCCTTCTTGCCTGTAAGGTCTCTTTTGAGAAATCAGCTGACAGTTTGATGGGAATTCCTTTGTAGGTGACTTTCCCCTTATCCCTTGCTGCTTCTAGAATTCTCTCCATTTTAATCTTGACTAATATAATTATGATGTGCCTTGTTGTGTTCCTCCTCAGGTCCAACTTCTTTGGGACTCTCTGAGCTTCCTGGACTTCCTGGAAGTCTATTTCCTTTGCCAGATTGGGGAAGTTCTCCTTTATTCTTTGTTCAAATAAGTTTTCCACTTGTTGCTCTTCTTCTTCCCCTTCTGGTATCCCTATAATTTGGATGTTGGAACATTTCAATATATCCTGGAGGTTCCTAAGCCCTTCCTCCTTTTTTTGAATTCTTGTTTCTTCCTTCTTTTCTGTTTGTTTCTTTCTTCCTTCTGGTCCACTCCATTGATTTGAGTCCCAGTTTTCCTCCCATCACTATTGGTTCCCTGTGTGTTTTCCTTCATTTCACTTATTGTAGCCTTCATTTGTTCATCTAATTTGTGACCAAAATCAACCAGTTCTGTGAGTATCCTGATCACCAGTGCTTTGAATTGTGCATCTGATAGGTTGGCTATCTCTTGGTCATTTAGATGAATTGGCTCTGGGGCTTTGATCTGTTCTCCCACTTGAGCCAATTTTTTTTTTTTTTGTCTAGTTGCAGCTGTTACGTAGTGAGGGGTGGAGCCTTAAGTGTTCCCCAGGGCAGGGCAGCCCAGTCACTGGTTTGTGATGCTGTATGTGGGAGTGGGGTCTGAGAGGAAACAATGGTGCTTGCTCCACTCTCTCTCAGATTCCAGTCCCTTCTGCCATTTCCCCTTTGCCTGGATTATCTGCGTGTGAATGTGGGACTGCCTGGTCAGCCAGCCGCCTTGCATAGCTTCACTGGGTCTGCCTGTTGCCACCCCGTGCCTGGGGTCCCCTAGCTGCCGCCTGTGCACCTGAGGTCTGCTAGTCACCACCTGTACGCCTGGGATCTGCCAGCCTCTGTCTGCAGGCCCGGGTCCACCAACCTCCACTTTTTCCTGCTGTGACTCTGCCCCTGTTACAGGTCTGGATGAATGGTTGTCGGGACTTCTGTACAGTTCAATTTTCTCTCAGTTCTGGTTGTTTTCTTGTTTCTAAATCTTGTTGTCCTTAATTTTGGTTGTGCGAGGAGGCACAGTGTGTCCACCTATGCCTCCATCTTGGCCAGAAGTCCATTTTGCATCTTTGACAGGGGGCAGGCAATTCACCTAAATTGTTTCATGGGCTTTTTTCTCTGGGCACCGTAGACCCCTCCCCTTTCACCTTCCAGGTTTGGGATAAATACACAGTCTCAAGGTTTGCCTTTTCCCAGCTAGTGAAGATGATACACACTGACTTTCAAGTGCCCCTTCCACCACCCTGCACAATCATAGTTTACTTATGTCTTTAGGAATGCCTGGCAGCCTTATTAAACAAGGCTCAGGATGACTGGGTCAATGGGTGCTTTTGCTATTAACCTCCTGTATTAAGTTCTTTATTAGATTGCAATGGTGAGGGCTCTGCCTTTATTTCCCCTCTGGCCACTCATTCCTAGCCTCTACCTAAGTGCTAAAAGGTGTTGCCTGGCAACCAGGACACTAGCTTCTGGCCAGCTACAGCAGCACAGTCTCTTTTTGTTATACTGCCTCCTTTTCCAGAACCACATTATTTCTGTAAGAGGAAGAGAAGTTCACTAAAGAAGGGGGGTCCATTTACAGACACAGGGAACTAGGGAAAAAGATTTTGGATGAATATGTGTATACTTTTTAAAAAGATTTTATTTATTAATTTTTAGACACAGGGGAAGGAAGAGGGAAGAGAGGGAGAGAAACATCAATGTGTGGTTGCCTCTCACATGCCCCCAACTGAGGACCTGACATGCAACTCAGGCATGTGCCTTGACTGGGAATCAAACTGGCGACCCTTTGGTTTGCAGGCCGCAATCAGTCCACTGAGCCACACCAGCCAGGGCTATGTGTACTTTTTTGAAAAAAATTCTGTTACTGGCCCTGGCCCGTGTGGCTCAGTTGGTTGGAGTGTCATCCCATAGCCAAAGGGTTGTGGGTTTGATCTCTGATCTGGGAGCATAAAATCCCCTATCCAGGCACATATGGGAGGCAACCAATTGATGCTTCTCCCTCTGACTTCCTCTTTCTCTAAAAGCAATGAAAAATGTCCTTGGATGAGGAAGTTTTTTAAAAACTCTGTTATTGGACTCTATTTAAGGCAGACTCTATGTCTGGTTCATCCCTCACAGAATGGTACACACACACACACACATTTCAATAAAAAGGAATCTTATTGTCTTAGTACTTGTGTGTTAATATATCATTAAAACACTCTTAATAGGATTTTCATAACAATAATATTCTAAGATATGAATATACCAGAATTCACTAAACTGATTTTCTATTGATAGACATTTAGGTGGCTTCCAAGATTTTGTTAACTTGTTTTGCTATTATATAATATTGCAAAGTTTAGGACTTCCCAAGGCCACCTTCCCTTGTAATACCAACTCCAATACTTTGCTAGAAGGGCTAACAGAATTCACTGAAAGCTACTATGGTCATAAGTGCAGTGTATTACAGTAGAAGGATACCGACTAAAATCAGCCATGGAATATGTGCATGGGGTAGAGTCCTCGGGAGTTCCAAACAGGACACTTCCAGCTGTCCTCCTGAGGTAGAGTTGGGACAGCCCTCATTTCTCCCAGAAACAATGCCCATGATAAAATACATGGAGCATTTCCAACCAGCCAGCTCACCTGAACCTTAGTGTCCAGAGTTTTTGTCAGGACATGGTCACAGAGATATGGTTGACACCTGAGTGGCTGGCCTTCACTTCCAGCACCTTCAGAGACTGAGTGTAATACCATGTGGCCCAAAGCCCCTGCCATAAATTCATTGTTAGCATAGGCAATCTGGTATGGCTGAAATCCCCAGGCAATCAAAGATACTTTTATACTGCAGAACATTTCAGAGGCTTAGAGATTACCTCTCAGGAGTAGAGCGCAAAGGCCAGAACTCTCTTTGGGAAAGGTTGATTCTTTACTACAATATGTTATATATGACATTGTGAGGAACATCCTAAGAGTTGTATTTTTTAAAAAATAGCTTTTGTCCTGAAGAGAACCCATGTTCTTTATAAAACAAAAAACAACATAGTAAAACAATGAGAAATGAACCCAATCACTAAGTAACAACGATTAATACACTAATGTATGTTCTCACCACACATCTTTATATGGCATTTATATACATAATAATAGGTATACAGTTTCATATAACAAAATCATTCTATTCATGTTTGCTCATAACTGGTTTCTAGATATTAAAGTTCTTTAAATTGTTTTTATTAACCATTGACTAGATACAAAAAAAATACTTGTGAAGTAAAAAGAAACACATTTATCACCAAAACCAAACACTTCTAACTTATCACCAAGATTAAGGGGAAAGAAGCTCAACATTTTTTTATCTTTGAAGTCCTTCTCTCCAACCTTGTCTTCCTTCTCCTTCAGAGGTAACCACTGTTCTGCATTTATGTCTATCATTGCTTTTGGTTTTACTGCATATATTTGTTTTTCTTAATGACATATGAATTAGTTTTACATGTTTTTGAACTTTGTACAAATGGAATCATACTGTACATGTTACTCTGCAACTTGTTATTCCTTACAAGACAGTGTGAGTGGATGTAATTCATTTATTTTCACTGCTGTGTTTGTCTATTGCATTGTTGACTGACAGTTGGGGTTGTTTCTGTTTTCTTGGTCTTACAAACAGTGTGGATAGAAACACATGTGCAAGAGTTTCTTTTGTCTACATGCCCAGGAGTGGAACTACTGTGTCATAAGAAATACACATTTTCAGCTTTATCAAATAATGTCCAATTGTTTTCCAAAGTGGTTGTGCCAGCTTACATTCCCACCAGATGTATAAAAGTGTTCCAATGACTTTTCATTCCCACTGACACTTGATAAAAATGTTTGTAGCCTTGTGTAGTAATGTGCTGTTCAAAATAATATTTTAAACTTGATAGGTATTGCCAATATATTTATATTCCAATCTATATTCCCACTAGCAGCATATGAAAATGTTTCCCTACACCTCAGCAAATACTAACACTATAATTTTTAGTTTGCAAATTTAATTTTAATATTGCCAAATAGCTATGTGAAAAAATATTTCATTTGCATTCTTTGTTTACTAGAGAAATTGTAACTGTGGAACCAGCTCAAAATGGTCCTAAACTGTTTAAGACGCTGAGCTGCTTTGCAGAGACAGTAGACCAAAACCGCAAGTCATGCAATCAAAGCAGGCACAGAGGAGAGAAACTCCAGGTGCACCTGGAACAAAAGTCTCTCCGCCACCCCACCCACACAGAACTAACAGACCAGGACAGAACCGAAAGCTGAAAACTGAAACCTTTCAGAAATCAAGGGTTCATTGTCCAGGAGGACCAGGTGTTGACAGCACTTTATCATAAATGGACAACTACCAAGGTCTTCCAATTAAAACTTGCCCTTCCAGCACTTCGGCATACCTGTTTCCCCTAAACCCTTGAAAACCCTTAACTTAGTCCAGTGAGCAAGATAGATTTGAGGAACCATTAAGTCTCCCATCTTGTCCATTGGCACCTTCTCAATCAATAAACTTTTCATAACTCTAATGGCCTTTTGAAGCATGAGACACATGAACTTGGGATTCAGTAACAAAACTGTACAGTTTTAATGTCTTCTGATAAAAAATTCCTTTTCATATAAGATTGTGATATTTGTAGATCCAAGGTCACAGGCATGACAGTGGAGCATCAAGTAACAAGAGCTTTCCGACAGTAAAGAGTCATGGTTCTGTGCCACAGAAGAAAAGACAAAAGTAACTCTTGAGATTTTATTATTTCAAATTTTACTACAGCCCTTTCACCCTAATTGAAAAAGAAACTGGATATATTAGGTTTTGACAAACTGGCAAATTAAATTTTGTTTTCACTGTATGAACCTTATAAATCGTATAGTACAGAATTAGAAAGATATTTACAAATGGCATTTAAATAATTGGATTCGATGTGAGTGCATCTACAAATAGCATACAAGTTGTCCATTTTCTCCAATGATCTCAAAATAATATCCCCATTACTTTTCATTTTATAATGAAAAAACTGAAGCCACAGGAAGATATGTGATCTTTGCAAGGTCATGACAAGTCAATATCAAGATCAAAAATAAAATTAAGTTTTAATCTGCCATTTTGGCTGAAATTCTACAAATGCACTGCAAGTTTTTTACTTGTTAGGAATTTAAGTGTTGGATATGAAAGACTTCAGCCAAAGAACTGTTGGTTGAAATACAAAACAAAAACATTAGCATTGACTTTCTGAAGTGTTAAAAGCTAAGTATGTTAATGCCAAAATCCTTGACATTTAAAAGGCTCAGGAACAGATCTTACTGAAAGCCAACTAACATGCAAATTAAAATGAATTATTTCTCTCAGTCCTTAGCATGCTTCTTTTTGGTTCCAGAAGTAGAGTGAGATATTTGAGATTCAAACTCTTCAGAAACTTGTCTAAATTAGAACTCTACTCTGTGAGGAAGAATATCCTTATATCATCTTCCCTATTCCTTACCCCAGGAGTTGGCTGGACTTTACAACCAGTTTTGGGTTGGTATGAAGGGATTGGATGTGAGAAACATCCATGCTAACCTAAAATAAGCTGCCTTGACTTATTAAATATTTTAAGCTGGCTCTGGCTGGTGTGACTCAGTGGGTTGAGCACCAGCCCATGAAATGAAAGGTCACCAGTTCAATTCCTGGTCTAGGCGCACGCCTGGGTTGCAGATCAGGTGCCCAGTTTGGGGCATGTGAGAGGCAGCCTTATCGATGCTTGTCTTCCACATCACTCTTTCACTCCCTCTTTCTCTCCCACCTCCTTTCCCCTCTTTCTAAAAATTAAATAAAATCTTTTTTAAAAATTAAAATATTTTAAAAAAACTAAATATTTTATGCTAAAGGAATTTGAGTGACAGCCTGTGCAGGAATGACCTTCTGACCTTTCCCCTGAAGCAAATCATAAAACCCTCAATGAACAGTGCCCTCCATGTACTCAGAGGAAGGGGCATTCTTATTTCCAAAGACAAAGGGACACGGAGAGGAAGCTGAATGAACAGGGCTTGCTAAGCTGCCCTCAGTTTACTGCCCTTAGCTCACACCCTTTGTCCTGTCACATCTTTCTGTGAGTTCACCCTTCACCAAACCTAGCATAAAACACTCAGGTCTTCATTTCCTCCTTATGAAGAGTTTCGTGCCATGTAAAACTTATATTAGATAAATTTGTATACTTTTCTCTTGTTAATCTCTCTTTTGTTATTGGAGCCCCATGTGAGAACTTAGAAGGGTAGAGGAAAAATCATTTCCCTCCCCACATCCAATAATTTCCTCAGGCTCCCTTTGCTTCCTAATACTTCAGGTTTTGGTGTCCTGTGTCTTCTGCTTTCCTTCTGCATAAGTTGTTTAGATACAACTTTAGTGTCTATAATTGAAGAGTGAGAGTAAGAGAAATGGGCTGGTATGGCTGTCAAGTGCACCCCCAAAGTTAACACTTTGGAATAATTTTGTTTGAACACAACTACCCAAACACCTTGGGAATGATCTGGAAAGATGTACTGGGGAATGTTAAATGACAAAACTAAAACAATTTAGTGTTGATTTTTTTATGTCTTTTATTCAAGTAAATGTCGATGTAAGAAATTTCCAAACCTACAGAGAATTTTTATGAGTTTATTTGAGCCAAACTTGCAATTGTCCAGAAGCAAAATCTCAATGGATTGAGAAAATGCTCCAGAGGACAGCAGTTTTCCCCCTTATTTTATACATTACAATTAAAGGGGGAGAGGTGAGGAGGTTACATGAAATCCATTGGTGATAGATTAGGGAGGAGGGAGAAAGCATGGTGGGAAACCTCTATGGTTGGATAAAAAGTAAAATAAATAGACACATACTTTTACATTTGTGGATATAGGATAGGTAACAGTTAATTTACACCACAACAATAACAATGAGAGGTTTTGTGGTCTCTGCTCTGGTGCAGCAATTGTGCCCTGAAGGGTCTGGAAAAAGGAAATTACCCTAACATTTCAAACACATGTTCTTGTGGATGCAAAAATACAATAGACAGACCCATTTAACGCAAAAATTGACCTTTGTCAGGGAAGACATCAGCCTAAGACATAACTACCCACTATAGCCTGCTTTTAGTTAGAAAGCTATAATTTCAGACCACCCTGTGTGGTTACTTTCAGTCTCTGAGTTTGTAAGGCTGCCATGCAGACCTCCCCTGAGCTTATCAGGTTAATTTGTGGCTCCTTTTCGTCCACAGGGAAAAGAATCACTGGACTGGGGGAGTTCAGTGACTCACAAGTGTAATGAGGTGCAGCCAGCCACCCCCCCGCCACCCAACGAAGGATTTGAAATAGGGTGCAGAACTTGGAGTATCCAGGAAATATTAAAATATAGGATATCCCCATCCCCACGAGTCTGGACTGGGGGATGGGAAAGGTGGAGTAGAGTCATTGAGACTTATTTTGCATATCAACAGTTGGCCAGCTTCATACCTGATATGCAAAAATGGTTATTTTACACATCTATAACAGCTGGCTGGCTTCATAGACATGTTAAGTAGCTGTGGCCAAGCTTTGAGCCAAGGAGATGGGAGTGACTTCAACCCATAATGTAACTGGGAGGCAGCTCCCCTTTACAGAACTTGCATGAGAGCTTTGAGATGGTTCGCTCCACGCCACAGGTCCACATCTGCCCAGACTAACTGTGGCAGCCCAGAAGGGTTGAAAACTGCGGGAGTGCTGGCAGGTGTAGCAGATTGTGGGAGGAGTCAGAAATGGGGCCTCAGAGGAAAATTCGCACAGGGATTCAAACCCAGATGGGGCAGCCATGCGGGTTCAAACAACAGGGTTTTGGGGCTCACCATGCAGTTTTGGGGCTCCCTTAACCACTTGGCTTAGGAAGCAGGAAAGCAAGATGTAGCAGCCATGCAGAGCTCTCTCTTAGCGGTTTGGAAGAATGCAAGAGACACATTGTGAGAAGGAAAGGGGTAAAAGGAATCTCACCGGCGGGCCCTGAGAAGGTGCCACGTGGTTTTGGATTAAGAACTGGAGATCCCAGCAGCACAGCTGATGGTGAGGGAAGAGTGAGTTATTGCAGGGAAGAGTGAGTTAATAAAATGTTGGCCAGGAGATCCTGTGTCCTAGCAGAAAGGAAGCTAGCTACAGCAGAGTTAGGAGGACTGTGATTGGTTTGTTATGTTTCTCACCTGGTGTTTCCCATAAGTACAAGCTGACTCAGGTTTAGATTCGTGATGTGAGCCCGCCACCAGGGCAGCCTTCATTTTGTGGGTCCTGATGTATGCATTAACTGTATTAAGAATATATTTTCTTCTCTCAAGGAAGATACCCCTCACTTCAGAGGGAGTAAAAACTGGGCTGTAGTGTTCTCTGCCTTTGCCCTCTCCCGGAAAGCCAAATGAGTTTTCAAGAGGGTAAGGGAGGTTTGTAGTTCCTTAGGGGCCCTGATGATTCCATTGTGCCCAAATCCTTTACCCTCATCTCAAACTCAGGGTCTTGGGGGATTTAGGCATCAGTCAAGGGTCAGAGCAAAATAGCAGAACTGGAAATCACCTTGAAGAGTCAAAAAGATGGAGGGAGTGAAAAGTAGTTTTGGAGTAAAATAATCCTGGGATAGGGACTTGGCACTGAATTTCTCTTTCTCCTTCCTCCCTTCCCCCTCTCAATGAGTGTTTATTGAGCACCTCCTATATGCTCCTAAGCTTTGAGAATGTAGAAATGAAAAACACAGTCAGGGGCCCTAACTCTATGGAGCCTGCACTAGTGGGAGTGGGGAAGAGAGTCAATGTTTGGATACTGGTACATGCTATTAATGAAAATGTTGTGACAGCCGAGAACTCCAACAGGAGGCCACTTTAGAACAGGCAATCTCTTAGAAGGTTTGAGCTGAAATTTGAAGGATGTAAAGAGCCACCTAGGAAGATGAGCGGAGCAAAGTTTGAGACAGTTTATATTGTTTATACTGCAAAATTCCAGGGGTGGAAAAAACTTTTGAGGGAAGGAAAGAAGAATATTGTGAATAAAGCAGAATGATGGAGGGGGACAGTTATGGGAGACTGGAGCAGGTAGCAGGAGCTAGGAAGCCAGACCTTCTAGGCTATAGTTAGGAGTTCAAATATTTTAAGAGCAATGGGAGGAGGCAAGGGCTTTAAGCTGGCATGATCTGACTTATGGTCTCAAAAGCTCATTCTGACTCTTCTTTGGAGAGTGGGAGCAAGGACCTTAAAAATTACTGATTAGAAGTCCAGAGAAAAGACTGTGGCCTTCATTAAAGTGGTGACAATGTAGATGAAAAGTACATTTAAGATGGATATTTGGATAAATATCTGACATAAACTGTTTATATTGTATATTAGCAGTGTGATGGTGAGAAAAGAGAAAAAAATTGAAAATGACTGTTAGGAACTTTGGTCTGTGCATCTAAGTTAAAGAATGCAGTCACTGCCCCGACTGGCATGGCTTAGTTGGTTGGTCATGTCCTGCAAACCAAAACGTTGCCAGTTCAATTCCTGGTCAGTGTGTATGTCTGGGTTGCAGGTTCGGTTCCCTAGGGAGTACAGAAGCCAACCAATTGATGTTTCTCTTTCACATTGGTGTTTCTTGCCCCCTCTTTCTCCCTCTCTTCCCCTCTCTCTAAAATTAAAAATTAAAAAATAAAACTGCAAAATACAGATTTGGGAATTATCAGAAATCATTTAAAGTAGAAATCAATTAATAGTAGAAATCATTTAAAGCCACAGGATTGGAAGGCATCATCTGGATAGAAAAGACTGCTCAATCTAAGACCTGGACATGCCAACATTTACAGATTAGGGAGAAACAAAGGTCAGTAAAGTAGGAGGAAATCCAGAAAACCAGAGAATGTTTTCAGTGGTCAACTGTGTTGAGGGCTGAAAGGATGAGCAATATTTGTGTGGCTTTAAGTAAATTGCTTTATCTATCTAAATAAATACATTTCCTCATAGGTAAAATGTTGATGAAAATAGCTCCACACCTACAGCGTTGTTGGAAGAAAAACACAATGTATGTAATGTAGCACCTGTCACGTAACAAGTGGTAAGTGCCTGCTATTTATTGCTGTTGAGTTCAGAAATCTATAAGAGGAAATATGTGTCAAGGGAAAAACTACGGACATTTAACAGAAAAGTTCTGAATAACAGATCCCCAGTTTCATCATATCTTGCAAATCATTCTTTAATGTTCCTTTTAGACATGGGTCTTTTTACTCTTCCGGAGTCAGGGCTTACGATATGAGAATTCCTTTTTCTTTGGGGAGTCAAAAGTTGCTATGACAACTGCCTGGAAATGAAAGTCCTGTGCTTTTTTTATTTATCTGAGGGTGACGTACTGCAGAAAGAGGGGAATGCAATCGCCACAGATGTTGCCTCATGGCCTTTAGAAAGAAGACATCCAAGCCTCATATTCTCTAATACTGTCAGAATCCTTTATTATTTATATAAAATTTACTCTATTGAACTTTTTCCACAAAGTATTCGAGGTCTCTGGCAATAATAAAACACATATAAGTTGAGGTCATTTAAAAAAATAAATCAAGAAGATGAAATACTATTTGGAAGAGAAATAACTTGTAACGAATCTACAATTGAGTTATTAACACAGTGCAATAAATTTAACCACAAAGACTTTGGAAATACAATAAAAATGGAAAACATGATTGTTCAAGGATTTGCAAAGACCTGCTTAAAGGTCACAATGGGCAGGACCATTGGGAGAGAGAGACTTCTAAACTGACGTATGTGCTGTCACTCTGCAGCAGTGATAGTGGACAGCAGTGACAACAGGACAAACTTTATAGTTTATAAATCACTTCTGTGTTTACAGATGGTAGTATTATAGCTAGTGTGTGTGTGTATGTGTGTGTGTATATATTTATCCCAAAGCCATGTAAGACATTAGCACAGAGAACTTTAATCATGAATCTTTTACTTTCGAAACCCTACTCTTTCTACTAAACCAAGAGTCAACTTACATAGTTTTTTAAAAATCATGAAATATTTGTGTACATGTACAAAAGTACATAAAATTTGTATACATAACTTAAGAAATAATTGTAAAACAAACATTTGTGTAGCCACTTACATTTTTTTGAGAAACCTCTACACTCTTTTCCACAGTGGCTGCACCAATCTGCAGTCCCACCAACAGTACACAAGGGTTCCCTTTTCTCCACATCCTCTCCAGCACTTGTTTGTGGATTTATTGATGATGGCCACTTATTTTGGCAGGTGTGAGATGATATCTCATTGTGGTTTTAATTTGCATCTCTCTGATGATTAGTTTTCCATTAGTTGACCATCATTTCACATGTCTATTGGCAATCAGTATGCCCTCTTTGGAGAAGTGTCTATTCAGGTCCTCTGTCCTTTTTGTAGTTTGATTGTTTGGGGGTTTTTGGTGTTGAGTTGCATGAATTCTTTATAAATGTTGGATATTGACCCTTTATCAGATGTATCATTGGCAATATCTTCTCCCTTTCAATAGGTTGTCTTTTGGTTTCATTGATGGTTTCCTGTGCTATACACAAACTTTTTAGTTTGATGTAATCCCATTGGTTTTTCTTTCCCTTTGCTGAGGAGATACATCAGGAAAAATATTACTACGAAAAATGTCAGGGAGTTTATTGCCTACCTATGTTTTCTTCTAGGATTTCTATGTTTTCAACTCTACATTTAAAGTCTTTAATCTATTTTGAGTTTTTTCTTGTATGTGGTGTAAGAAGGTGGTCTTGTTTCAGTTTTTTTGCATGTATCTGCCTAATTTTCCCTACACCATGTATAGAATAGACTGTATTTATCCTATTTCATGTTCTTGCTTCCTTTGTCATAGATTAATTGACCATATAGGTGTGGCTTTATTTCTCGGCTCTCTGTTCTGTTCCATTGATCAATGTGTGTTTTTATGCCACAGCATGCTGTTTTGAGTACCATAGCCCTGTAGTGTAGTTTGCTATAAGGTAGCATAATTCCTCCCACTTTGTTCTTCTCAAAATTGCTGCAGCTAGTCAAGGTGTTTTGTGGTTCCATATAAATTTAAGGATTACTTCTTCTAATTCAGTGAAAAATGACATTGGTATTTTGATAGGGATTGCTTTGAATCTAGAGATTGCTTTGAATAGTATGGACATTTTAACAATGTTAATTTATCCAATCCATGAACATGTTATATACTTCCACTTATTTCTATTTTTTCAATTTCCATCTTCAATATTTTATAATTTTTGAGTGCAGGTCTTTTACCTCCTTGGTTAAACTCATTCCTAGGCATTTTATTCTTTTTAAAGCAATTGTGAAGGGGATAGTTTTCTTAGTTTCCATTTCTGATAGTTCATTATTGGTGTATAAAAATGCAGCTGATTTATTAATATTACTTTTGTATCCTGCTACTTTACTGAATTCATTGATCAGTTCTAGTAGTTTTTGGGTAGAATCTCTAGGGTTCCTTCTATTTACTATAATGCCATCTGCAAATAATGACAGTTTTACTTCTTCCTTTTCAATTTGGATGCCTTTTATTTCTTTTCCTTGCCTGCTGTAGCTAGGACTTCCAATACTATGTTGAATAAGAGTGGTGAAAATGAACAATGCTGTCTTGTTCCTGATTCTAAATAAAATGCTTTTAGCTTTTGTCATTATGTGTAATGTTAGCTGTGGGGGTCATCATATAGGCATATGTCATTTATTAAACTGAGGCTTGTTCCCTCTATTCCCACTTATGAGTGTTCTTATCATAAATGGATGTTAGATTTTGTCGAATGCTTTTTTTGTATCTATTGATACGATTATATGATTTTTATCATTAAACTTGTTTATTTGGTACATCATGTTAATTGATTTGTGGGTATTGTACCAACTTTGCATCCAGGGAATAAATCCCACGTGATCATGGTGTATGAATTTTTAATGTATTGCTGAATTCATTTTGCTAACGTTTTTTAGAGAATTTTTGCATCTATGGTCATCAGAGATATTACCCTCACATTTTACCATTTTTGTAATGTCTTTGCCATCAGCATAATGGCAGCCTTGTAAGATGAACATGGGAGACTTCCATTCTCTTGAACTTTTGGAATAGTTTAAGAAGGATAAGTGTTAATTTTTCTTTGAATGTTTGATACAATTCACCTGTGAAAACATGCTGTTTTAGACTTTTGTTTATTGGAGGTTTTTTGATTACTGATTTTATTTCATTGGTAGTAATCAGCCTTCAGATTTTCTGTTTTTTTTTTTTTTTTTTAATTCAGTCTTGGTAATTTTATGTTTCTACAAATTTAACCATTTTGTCTAGAGTATTCAATTTGTTGGCATATAGTTGTTTGTAATATTTTCTTACAATCCTTTGTATCTTTTTGGTGACAGTTGTTACTTCTTCTCTTTGGTTTCTGAATTTATTTATTAGTGTCCTCTCTCTTGTTTTCTTGATGGGTCTAGTTAAAGGTTTATCAATCTTGTTTACTTTTTCAAAGAGCTACCTCTAGATTTCGTTGATCTTTTGTATCTTTTTTATACTCTATTTTATTTATTTCTTATCTAGTCTTTATCATTTCCTTCTTTCTGCTCATTTTAGGCTTTATTTGTTGTGCTTTCTCTAGCTCCTTTAGGTAAGGTTAGATTGTTTTTTTTGAGATTCTTCCTGTTTCATGAGATACGCCAGTAGTGCTGTGATTTTTCCTGTTAGAACTGCTTTCCCTGTGTCCCATGTATTTTGGGTTGTTGTGTTTTGATTTTTATTTGTCTTAAGGTATTTTTTGATTGCTTCCTGAGCTCATTGGTAAACCATTTGTTGTTTAGTATCATGTTATTTAACCTCCGTGTATTTGTGAATTTTTCATTTTTTTCTTGTTATTGATTTCTAGTTTCATACTATTGTGGTCAGAGAGGATACAGATATGATTTCCATCTTCTTAAATTTATTGAGACTTGTTTTGTGTCCTAATATGTGGTCTATTCTGGGAAATGTTCTATATGCACCTGAGAAGAATGTATATTCTGCTGCTTTGGGGTGAAATGCTCAAAAAAAATAATTAAATCCATCTGGTCTAATGTGCCATTTAGAGCTTCTGTTTCCTTGTTGATTTTCTATCTGGAAGACATGTATCTACTGGTATCAATGGGGTATTAAAGTCCTCCACTACAACTGTATTACTTTTGGTCTTTCCCTCACATCCATCAATGTTTGTTTTATATATTTGAGTGCTCCTGTGTTGGGTGTAAAATGTGTAAAGTTGTGTCCTCCTGTTGGAATGATCCCTTTATCATTATGTAATGTCCTTCTTTTCCTCCTATTGTAGCCTATTTTGTCTAATGTATGTATTGCTACCCCAGCTTTGTTTGTTTGTTTCCATTTGCAGGAAATAATATCTTTTTCCATCCCTTCACTTTCAACCTGTCTGTGTCTTTTGATCTGAAGAAGGTCTCTTGTAGACAGCATACGTGTAGGTCTTGTTATCTTACCCATTCAATTACCTTGCATCAGCAGTCCCCAACCTTTTTGGCACCAGGGACCGATTTCATGGAAAACAATTTTTCCACAGATGGGGAGGAGCTCAGGTGAGCTTATGGGGAAGAGGAGGCAGAACTCAGGTGAGCTTCACTAGCAGCCAGGTTCCTAACAGGCCATACACCAGGGTTGGCACCCCTGCCTTATGTAGTTATTGCCATTTTTATTTTAAATGTTAGTCGTATTTATGTTCCCTTTTTTCTCCTTCTTGTTGACGAAGTCCTTTTAACATATCTTCTCTACTGGTGATGAACTCCTTTAGCTTTTTTCATGTCTGAAAGTTCTTTATCTCTCCTTCAATTTTATATGATAGCCTTGCTGGACAGAATAGTCTTGACTGTAGGCCCTTGCTTTTCCTCACTGAATATTTTGTGCAAATCCCTCTGGCCTGAAAAATTTCCATTGAATAATCAGCTGACAGTCGTATGGGAGCTCCCTTGTTGATGACTATCTTTCTCTTGCTACTTCTCAGATTACCTCTTTGTCTTTTACTTTTGCCAATTTAATTATAATAGGTCTTGGTGTGGGCCTCTTGTTCATCTTGTTTGGGACTCTATGTGCTTCTTGGACTTGTACATCTTTTTCCTTTACCAAGTTAGGGAAGTTTTCAGTGATTTCTTCAAATAGGTCCTCAATCCCCTTCCTCTTCCCCTTCTGGTACTGCTATAATACAAATATTGTTATGCTTGATATTGTCCCACAGGTCCTTTAAACTATCCTCATTTCAAAAAATTTTTTCTCTTTGCTGTTTTGATGGGGTGGTTTCTGCTACCTTGTCTTCCAATCACTGATTTGATACTCCATCTAATCTCCTGTTGATTTTATTTATGTATTTTTTTTTCAGTTTATTGTGTTTTCATCTCTGACTGGCTCTTTTTTTTATGGTTTCTATACCTTTTTTATGCCTACTATCTTTTTGTTGAAGTTTTTAGTAAGTTCTGTATTTTTTTAATTTTTAAAAATATGTTTTATTTTAGAGGGAGAGGAAGGGGAAGAGAGAAAGAAGGAGAGAAATATTGATGTGGGAGAGAAACATTGGTTGCCCCCCATACATGCTGTGAATAGGGAGTGAACCTGTACCTGGGTATGTGCTCTCATTGGGAATTGAACCCTTAACATTTTGGTGTACAGGATGATGCTCCAAACAACTGAGCCACACTGGCAAGGGCTCTGTGCTTTTATAAGCAGTGTTTTGAACTCTATCTGGTAGATTGCTTGCCTCCATACCATTTAGCTTTTTGGGTTTTGTTTGTTTGTTTGTTTTTTGGAGGTTTCTCCCTGTTCTTTCAGTTGGGACATGTGTCTTTATCTCCCCATTTTGAGTGTTTCTCTTCATTTGTTTCTATGTATTAGGTAAATGTGCTATATCTCCCACTCTTAGGACAGTGGATTTTTATGTAGTAGATATCCTGTGGAGGCCAGTGGCATAGTCTTTCTAATCACTTAAGTCATGTGCTGAGGAAGTATCCCTTGTTTTCTTTGGGTGTGCTTTCCTGTGGTGGTTGAGCACTGATTTCTGTTGGCATGTCATTGAGTGGGACTGATCCTCAGGCTGGCTGTGGGGATTGGTTACAAACACAGCATACAAGCTGTTGTATAAGGGCTGACTCCATGGAACAGTATTTGCCACAGTGGGTTCTGGTGCCTACCATGATCTCCATTTTGGTGTCCTGCTTGTGGCACTTACTGGGTGGTGTTCTATTATGGTCAGAAGGTGACCAGTGGGTGTGTCGGTTTTGGATCCTCTTGGGAGGGACTTCATGGCAGATTAATGTCAGATACTGCCTGTGGCTGGCTCAGTGTACTTGTGAAGAGCTACAGAGCAATCTGTAATTGTAGCTGCCTATGCTGTGCCTGGATATCATGGGAGGGGCTATGCAACCAAATTCTGCTTCCACTAGTAGTGGGTCCACTAGTAGGGCAAACTCAACACAAAAAGACAGTGCCTGCCTGCCAGCTATGTGGGAGAAGAGGCTCAACACAGTGACAATGGTGCCAAAACCCATCCCTCACTCTGAAGCCACATAACTCAGTTACTCCCTGTGTATCTCTGGCACCTCCCCACCCCCCACCCCCTGCTGCCATTCATTTGCCAGAGCCCAAGATGCCTACTTTTGAGTAGGAGTTTGTGCATTAGCACTTTAAGACAATTCCTGGGCATCCAGCAGCTTTCTCTCTCACTCAGACACACTCCCTGATGATTTTCAGCCAGATGTTATGTGGGCTCCTTTTCCCAGCCCTGGTGCAGGACTTCAAAGTCCAGCCTGGGGCTTAGACCCCCTCACTCTTCAGGGAAATTTTGGATTCTCAACTGCCACACATGGGTAGAGAGCCAACCAATTTTACATCTCCACCCTGCCTACCAGACTAGATATAGCTTCTTCATGATATCTTTAGTTATAGGAGCTTTGTTAAGCTTGTCTTCAGATGGCTATCCAGGTTGATTATTCTATAATTTAGTTGTAATTTTTTTAATATTTTTTTATTTTTTAATTACAGTCAACATACAATATTATATTAGATTCAGGTGTATAGTATAGTGATTAGACATTCAAACAGCTTACAAAGTGATCACTCCAATAAATCTAGTATCCATCTGACACTACACATAGTTATTACAATATTATTGACTATATTCCTTATGCTGTACTTTATATCTGTGTGACTGTTCTCTAACTACCAGTCTGTCCTCAATCCCTTCACCTCTTTCACCCAGTCCCACAGGCCCCCTCCCCTCCAGCAACCACCAGTCTGCTCTCTGTGTCTTAGAAGCTATTTCAGTTTTGTTCATTTATTTTGTTCTTTAGATTCCACCCATAAGTGGAATCATGCAGTGTTTTCCGGTCGGTTGTATCTCTGATGTAGCAATGGGAGGAGGTGAGTGCAGTGCCCCCCGCTCCACCATCTTGATAAGAGGCTTAAAATTACTACATGTTAAATAAAACTTTGCCAAAGCAGAAAAAAATCAGTGAGAACAGTAACACTTTATAATTTTTTCAAATCTCTTCTGTGTCTGATTTAATAGAAGGTAACTGGATTCTCATATCTGATTCTGCATTCTGCCTGCTGTGGTGTGTTGTTGCTTTGATTTCAGTATATGAAGAAAATCTGGCCCCACATATATGTAGTTGAAAAAGGGGTAGGAACATTTTAGTGACATTTTCAGACAACAGGATATTCTTCTTTTCTTTGCACCAGAACTCCAGAGGTTTTTAAAAGTTAATTGCAATGTGAAAGCTGAAACCATGTCGTATTCTGTTACATTAAAATCAATTGGTCTAACTTGTTGTTTGAATGGCTGTCACCCATGAAAGACTTTGTAACATTATGCACTGTTCATTTGAAAAATATTATTTCACTGAGTTATGCAGACTCTCCAAATGTTTACACATTTCATTATAAAATATCTAAAAAGTCACACTTACTAATATTACTACAAGTATTACCCCAGAAATCTTTAAGTATTTGTATATAGTCAAGCTCATCATTATGGACACAAGGTTTCCAAATATCTAGTTTTCACTTGAAAGCCCAGATTTTGCTGTTGGCAACAAATATTGTCAGTTATTTTCCATAAAGTGACTAACTTTATTTTTGAAAAAATGCTCCCAAATACCCAAGTCTGAATATTCACCATGTGTCAGCATTCTTTCAAGTAAAAATGGTGTTTGTTAAAAGAAGTGGCAGGTTCAGCAACACAATTGCACAAGTGCTTTCCCTTGAGACCGCCCTTGTGCACAGGGTGTGCAGCAGTCCTTACAGTGTGAACAGACCAGCAGCATCAGCACTGCCTGGGAACTTTTTCAAAAACACAAATTCTGGGACCCCACTCCAGACCTACCGAGTCAGAAACTTTGAGGGTGAGGGCCAGCAGTCTGTGTTTTACTGCCCTCCCAGTGACTCCAATTCCCTCCAAAGCTTGGGAACCATCGCTTCAGTCTGAGAGCAATGGTTCTCAGGCTTGCTTGCATGTTACAACCACCTGGGTAGCTCAAAAGCTCCAATGCCTACTTACTCTTGATCAATTAAGTCAGAATCTCTGAATGTGGGGCCCATATGGCCCATATATCGGTGTTTTTTGTTTTTTTTTTTTTATTTTAATTCCCCTGATTCCAAAGGCTATCTTTCTCAAACAGTTCTCAGCCATATTCTTACCTAGTGGTCGAAAGCAGTCCACTGGAAATGGCATTATCTGATAAGGTCCTGGAATGCTAGTAACTAGCCTGCTGCTGATTGGAGGAAAATCAATGTGTTTTCAGAATTACTTCTCCATGGTGAATAGTCAGGAAATCCTAGAAGGTGAACAAGAAAATGTCTAGGAGGACTTGAGAATAGTTTAGACTTGTGAAGCCCTTCTTTCAGAAGAGTGGAAATCTTGGTGGGTCTGGTGAGGTCTCCGCTTTGGATGCCACGAGGTCTCCCATCACTACTAGGGCGGGTTTTGCTCCACAGCTTCCATTTCTCCACAGTTGGTCCTAGATTAGCCACTCTTACCATTATAATGATACATTTCTATCATCCCCATTTTATATTTTAACACTCCTTTAGTATCCTCAAATGAAACACATATATAATGCAACCTCCCTACAGACATCATGAAAAAATTAACATAATACCCTAATTGTATTTTAAAGAATAAATAAAATGAGGTGAATTGATCATAAGAATACATATTGCAACATAGAAATGCTTGGGAGAAATTGGCAGGCACAACGAAGTTGTCAACTATTGGTTTATGAGTTTTTAAAAATGAGGTATAATTGACATAAAACATTATTATTAGTTTTATGTGTACAATATACTGACTCGATATTTGTATGTATTTTGAAATGCTCACCACAATAAGTCTAGTAAACATTTGTCACTATGCAGAGTTACAAAATGTTTTTTGCATTGTGAGGACTTTTAAGATTTACTTTCTCAGTATTGTTAACTACTGTCTCCATTCTGTACATTATATCCACGGGACTTACTGTATAACTGGAAGTTTGTACCTTTTGACTTCTTTCACCCATTGGCCCACCCCCTCTAGCCTCTACCCTCCCAGAACCAAACACACCAATGTGTTCTCTGTGTCTATGAACTTGTTTTTTTGTTTGTTTGTTTAAGATTCCACATATAAGTGGAAGATAAAATATAACATCATATGGTATTTGTCTTTCCCTAGCTTATTTCACTCAGCATAGCGCCCTCAAGGTACATCCATGTTACTGCAAATGACAATGTTTCATTACTTTTTATGGCTGAATAATATTCTAGCATATACACACACAACATTTTCTTTATCTATTCATAGACACTTATGCTGTTTCCATGTCTTGGCTATTATAAATAGCCCTGCAATGAACATGGTATGGAGGGATCAGTGCATTTATCTTTTTGAATTAGTGTTTTCATTTTCTGTGGATAAATACATACCCAGAAGTGGAATTGCTGAATCTTAAAGTAGTTCTATTTTAATTTTTTTAAGGAACTTTCATACTGTTTTGGACAGTGGCTGTAGCAATTTACAGTCCCACCAACAGTGCACAAGGGTTCCCTTTTCTCCACATCCTCATCAAGACTTGTTATTTCTGGCATAAAAAATTTCAGACAAATGCTAAACTAGAGAAAATAATATTGTGATATTATGATTTATAATAAGATATATTGTCAGAGAAAGACAAGTTCTGTATGATTTCACTTGTATGTGGAATCTAATGAACAAAATAAACTAACAAACAAAATAGAAAAAGGTTCATAGATACACACAGGTGTCAGAGGGGAAGGGAGTTGGGGGCTGGGTAAAAAAGGTAACAGGACTAAGTGAGGAAAAAAAACTGTATAGCTCCAGCCAGTGTGGTTCAGTTGGTTGGAGTGTTGTCCAGGAAACTGGAAGGTCATGGGTTAGATTACTGTTGGTCAGGGCACAAATCTAGGTTGCAGGTTCAGTCCCCAGTGGGTCAGGGGTGCACATAGGAGGGGCAACCACCAGTCATGTAGGAGAGGCAACAATCTATGTTTCTGTCTCACATCAATGTTTTTCTCCCTCTCTCCCTCCCTTCTCCTCTCTCTAAAATCAATGAGCATGTCCTCGGGTGAGGATTGAAAAACAAAACCTCACAGACAGACAATGGTGTGGTGATTGATTACCAGAGATAAAGGGGAGTGGGGGAAGAAAGAACAAGGTAAAGGGGGGACAAATGGTTATGGAAGGAGACTTGATTTGGGGTGGTGAACAAAATACAATATATAGATGATGTGTTATAGAATTGTATACCTGAAACCTACATAATTTTACTAACCAGTTCACACCAATAAATTTAAAAAAAAACAAGAAAGATATTTGGTTTTCATCCTGTTTGGGGCACAGAGCTCCTAAAAACCTTAGAACTAAAGTGTGGACAATGGTAAAGGTGACTTTTGTTATGTTAATGAGGTGATTTTAGGGAAGTACCTAAGGATAGGGGCCAGTCAGGAGAGGAACTAAGTACATTATTAGAGGGTTGGAACTTTCAGTCCCTTCCCCACCTTTGGCCACTAATGAATGGCCAATTATTCAATCAGCCATGCCCCTCCCACCTCTGGCTCACCAATGGCTGATGATATAATCAATCATGCCCACATAATGAGGCCTCCATAAAAACCCAGAAGGATGGGGTTTGGAGACTCCCGGCTGGAGAACATGTGGAGATCTGGGGAGAGTGGCACATTGAGAGAACATGGGAACTCCACGCCCTCTCCCTATACCTTGCTCCATGTATCTCTTCCATCTGGTTATTTCTGAGTTATGTTCTTTTATAAAACTTCTACTGTCGTAAGAAAATTGTTTCTCTCAGTTTTGTGACCTGATGTAGCAAATTGATCAAATCCTAGGATGGGGTCATTGGAACATCTAATATATAGCCTGTCAGCCTGAAGCATGGTTGATAACCTGGGCTTGAAATTGGTATCTGGAGGAGAGTGTGAGGTACAGCCCTGCAAGACTGAGCCCTTAACCTGTGGAATGTGATGCTATCTCTGGGTGGATATTGTCAGAATTCAGCTGAACTGTAGTCCTTATGATACCTAGAGAATTGCTTGGTAATGAGGGAAACTTCCCACCCCATCCACACACACACACACACACACACACACACACACACACACTGAAATTGGGTTCAGAAATTATATTAAATATAGTAAACTACATGCTTACCCTGTACCCATATTCAGCAATGATCAGTTACCATAGCCAACCTTTTCATCCTTTCAAGTGCCACTGACAGTGTGGTCCCTGGATCCACAACATCCTTGTCAACAGAATTTGTTAGAAATGCAAATTCATTGGCTTCACATCAGGTCACTGAGTCAACATCTTGGAGGTAAGGCCCAGGAATCTGTTTTAACAGTCTCTCTGGCTGATTTGTAGATCCACTAAGGTTTGAGAACCATTATCTATGCAACATCCCTACCTTCTCATTATTTTAGGGCAAATCCCAGATAGCATTCAGGTATATTTTTTCACTCATAATTATTTTAAAAATCATAATCACATACCTTTATATCACCTAACAAAAGTTTAACTATAATTTCTGAATGTCATCAAATATTCAGTTTAAAATTTTCTCAGATGTTCATGTCTCTTTATAGAGGATTCATTTGAATCAGTTCAAATACTGCATTAGGTCACTATGTCTCTTAAATCTCTATTAATCTATAACAATTCTTCTCTTTTTCATTTCCTGCCATTTATTTGCTGAAGAAACTGAATCATTTGTCACAGTTTCCCGCACTCAGGATTTTGCTGAGAGTGTCTCTATATTGTCATTTCATCATGTTTCTTTTCCGTCCATACTGACTGAAATCTAGCTGTTGATCATATTCAGGTTTGATTTTTTTGGCAAGAAGATTAGGTGGTGTTTTGCCCTTCTCAATGCATCACGACAGAAAGCACATAAATATCTGGTTGTTTTTTCTATTTTTCTGATGTAAAACTTGATTAGTGTGTTTGAGTGTTGACAGGATGACCTATCTTTTTAAAAAGTTTCCCACCAGCCTTTTACCTAACAGTCTTAGCAGCCCTGATGGTCATTACCTCAGTCTGTTATTTCATTAAGAGATGCAAATGGTGATATTCTAATTTTTATAATTTTTTCCTGCATTTATTACTTGAAATATGAGGAACTTTCTCTCTTCAAATATTTGTATAGGAAATACAATTTGCACAGGAAAGGCAATCTAAGTCCTCAATTAAATTCCTTTTCTTTATAAACTCATCTTTAAATGAATTAATATGCTAAATTTTTAGTTTTGAATATCATTATGAGGTTTAAATATATTTGACATTTTTCATTTGCTTCAGTCATCATTCATTATGATACTTAACTTCTCATTTTTGGCTAGATGGAGCCTCTTCCAGTTGGCCCCGAGTTCTTCTGACAGAGCCTTCACAGTCTTAGCTGCCGTTCTTGCTTTTAGGAATGAAAAGATAGTTCATGCTTATTATATATTTCCTGCTCCAACTTTGGAGTCAACTATTTCTCAAAATAGTCTTGGTTCTGTAGAGGAGGATTTTCCTCTACTCATCTTAGGTTTACTGATTGTGTCCTTGCAAATTTAGACAGACAAAAGACAGATTAATGAGAGAAAGACAAACAGAATTTATTAACATGTGCATCACTCATCTGTGTGAGAGTACTCAGTGATGAGTAACTCAAAGGAGGTAGTTAGAATTTGAGCTTATACAATACCTTAGCAAAGAACAATAATTTGAAGAGAAGTGACAAGACAAAGGAAAAGAATATTAAGCTTCAAGGGCAGCAAATTTTGAAAAGGGAAATATATGGGGCAAATAATCATAGATAAGGGCTACCGAGTCCTTTTAGCAAGGACTGTTACATAGATTCCTCTGGTGCTTTCTCCAGGCTGATGAGGGTCTAGAGTTGTCTCTGGTAACTAATGTATGTCCCTCCTGGTAAAGAGGGGACCAGAGATACCTCTACAAGTTTGTGTTCTGCTTTTAGGCAGGTAGGGGAAGCACAGAGAGCTTTTCTTGTATCTCCTCAATTGTCTTCCCCTAAAAGTAATCCTCACATTGAAGTGACATCTTTTGGGGTGGCATACTCTGCTACTCTTCAGCTCCTTTAATTGAGAAATAGTTTTTAGACCATAACTTGGATAGTAAATGACATCTTGAGAACATACTAATACTTCTAATTTAAATGTAAGATCACAGGAATTTTACCTCTTTGAATTTTATACTTGTATATTTTTCACCTAACACCAGAATTCTTGTTCCTAATAATACTAACGTGATCATTTATTTGCTTTATCTCTATATACATAAAACTATTTCCAAATAACAATATCAGTATTATTAATTTAAAAATTACTGAATAAAGTTTAACATTTCCTTGTAGTTCTTTTTATGTCTTTCCTTTCTTATCTAAAAGGAACATACTATACACCACTGTTCTGTGCCTTTATTTTAACAATATGTCATAGGATCATTTCATAATGATATATAGTTATTACCTTTTTTACAGCTGCATAGTACTTAACTGCATGGATATATTACAATGTATTCCCCCAGTGATTAACATTTGGATTAAAAGAAGTCTTATTATCCAAAAGAACCTATGCACACCCTTGTTCATAGCAGCACAATTTACAATAGCCAAGTGCTGGAAGGAACCTAGGTGCCCATCAGTAAATGAATGGGTCAAAAAACTATGGTACATTTACACAATGGAATTCTATGCAGCAGAAAGAAAGAAGGAGCTCCTACCCTTTGCAACAGCATGGATGGAACCAGAAACCATTATGCTAAGCGAAATAAGCCAGGAAGTGAAAGACAAATACCATATGATCTCACCTTTAACAGGAACCTAATCAACAAAACAAACAAACAAACAAACAAAATATAACCAAAGACACTGAAATTGAGAATAGACTGACAGTGACCAGAGGGGAGAGGGGAGGGAATTTCAGGGGAAAAAGGGAAGGGTTTACAGGAACAAGTATAAAGGACACATGGACAAAAACTAGGGGGGTGGTGAAAATGGGAGGGAGGTAGGGAGGGCTGGGGCAGTGGGCTGGGATGGGAGTAAAAGAAAACTGTACAAGAACAACAATTAAAATAAAATAAAAATACATATAAAAAGTCTTATTGTATTACAAATATTGTCATTATAAATAGTCTTCATATTCATAATTTGGGTTTTTTTGGTCATTTTTTTGGATAGATTACTAGAAGTAGGATTCTGAGTCAAAGGTAAATGAACCTTTAATTTTGCTAAATATTGCCATTCCCCCTATAGAAGTAATGCCATTTCATAGTCCCACAAACAATATGTGAGAGTTCCACATGCTTAAAATTAGGATTTTAGAGAAAACAATATTCAAAGAATATTGTTAGTAATTGTTCATATTTACATTTTAAAATGAGGGTTACAGAGGTATATTCATGTATGTGCATGAAATAGGTACAGATTCAGATACAATCATATTGTATTGGTGATTCAGATATCAGGTCAGTGTTGCTGCTGGTGATGTAATTTTTCAAAATGGCAAAAACTGGTAAAGTTGAAGCAAAATTACTATTCTCTCCTAGTGTGGGGAACACCCTTGCCTGTATAACAAATGATTCAGATATTGGAAGACTTCAGAACAACGCTCAGAAGGACACTGGAGTAGGCTGGTTATCACTAAAACTGTATTGACACCCTGCAGAGAGAAAGCGAGAAACTGAGGGCTGTTTATGAATAGTTAAAGCCTAAATATGAAAGCAGGAAGACCTCTCTTGGAACTTAGAAAAAAACTAAGACAAGTGGTCCTTTTACTTCAGGGGCAAAAGAGGCAGCTAATAAGGATGCTGTTTAACATCTAAAATCAGAGGGCAAGAATGCAGGGAGAGTCCAGGGACAATCATCTCCAAAATTCACAGTATGTTGCTCAGTTCTAAATTTGAGCCAATTTTCAGAGCTGGAGTCCACTGACTAAAGAAGTGGCTTGGTCCCCTCTTTTGCAGAGAAGGACTCTGTGACATTGTAGAACGTATATATCGTATATATTGCAGTGATTCCTCCAGTCATTCCCCAGAGGGACCCAGGGTGTTTATGTGAGTAGGGTCTTCACAATGGGGAAAAGAGAGTGCCCAGGCATTTCAAGGAGCTGGGAACCTAGGTTCTGAGTAGACTTTGATACCTGGAGACCCAAAGTGTCATGCACCTCCTCCCACCATCATTAGATCAGGGGCTTACAGAAGCAGCTAACAGAGCTCTAGCTAAAGTCTGGTTTATAGAGAACTCACTGGGTCTTCAGAGCTACCTGCTGATTGTCTCCTTCGTCCCTGAGCATGTAATTATAGCAGGCATACATGGCAGTTGAAGTTATGGATCCTCAGACTGTTACCTAACTACTATCACAGTGAGGAAGACCAACTAGAAACCTTTGAAATTGTTCCCCACCCCAGCTAAGATAATAAAAAAATGACATTGTGTCCCAGGGGAGATGGTGGTGATTAGCACCACTGTGGATCCTACAGAGTGAGTGTAGACTACCACAGCGAGCTCAACCAAGTGGTCCCAATTCAAGCTGTGTTGGACATGCTATCATGGCTAGGGCAGATTAATAAGGCTCAGGCACATGGTATGTGGCCACTGATTTTGTGAAAGCATTGTTTTATATTCCATCAGAAATAAGGATTCATGTGAAAAAGATAAGATTTATTTCCAGTTTTGTACAAGGACTATTTTAGTTATTCTATCCTCTATTATAATACAGTATTGTGTAAAGAGACCTAGACTGTCTGGACATCCTGCAGAACATCACACAGATATGTTATACCCATCATATACTGCTGGGTAGGATGAACAAGAGTTGGCATGTATGCTACAGGCCTTGGGAAGTTACATGCATCCACAGGGTAGGAAATAAACCCTTAAAAGATTCAGGGGTCTTCCACTTCTATAAAGTTTTTAGAGGTCCAGTAGTCAGCAGCATGTAGAAACATCCCCATCCAGAGTAAAAGACAAATTTCTGTTTCTTGCATCTCCTACTATAATGAAGCACAATGACTGGTGAGTCACTTTTAGTTCTGGAAGCACAAATTTCATACCTAGGAATACTACTATGGCTCAAATCCTGGGTAACGTGGACGTTAGCCAGTTCTGAATACAGCCTGGAACAGCAACGGGCTCTGCAGCAGTCACAGTGTGGAATTTACAGCAAGTGCCAGTGGGAGATCACAATATAGGCCCTTGCAGCAAAGGATTTTACTTCTTTCAAGAAACAGCCTCTGATGTGGCACTGGGCCCTAACAGAGGCAGAAAGCTCGACCATGGGGCATCAAGTTACCGTGTGTGGAAGTGCCCATTATGAGCTGAGTTCTGCCAGATACCCCCAGCCATAACATTGATGGGCCCAGCAGCAGTTCATCATAATATGGAAATGGTGCATTCAAATTCAAACCCCAGTAGGACCAAAAGGTATGAGTAAACCGCATGTGCTAGGAGGCCAGACCCCAGTAACAACCATTATGCTGTATCAGTGCCCCTCCCTTGGGCTGTATGGCCACACAGGGCTCATACATGGCCAGCTGACAAAGGGAACAAAGCTCCAGTTCAATTTTAAATGGGTTGGCTTGCTATGTGGATGGAAGTTTCAGTGGAGGGCATCACATTGTAGTCACTCTCAGTGGTATCCCTAAAAGACAGTGGAGAGGGAAAAGCTTCTTTTTTTTTTTTTTTAATTATATTTTATT